>JAWLRI010001090.1:170931-194900 GCA_034781795.1 Crypturellus tataupa
GTCTGTCTCTCTCTCTCTCTCTCTCTCTCTCTCTCTCTCTCTCTCTCTCTTTCTCTCAATATGAGAGAACATGTTGTATGTCCATTTCTTGTGGTTTATTTTTCCTTGGAGAATTCCCAAGACTATGCACTGACAGATCTTGGTATCCAAGGGGGAGTCTACACACAGGATTAAAGGCGAGAACCTCAATTAGACTATCTCTGATTTCTTCAGATGTTTTTTCTAATCTTTTAATATGGGATTAAAGTCAGCTAGAACCTAGCCTGCCTTTTTTCTTAGCTGAGATCTTTGTTGCAATGCAAGCTGGATATACTTCTTGTTTCTCTATTTAAAAACGAAAAAAAAAGAAAAAAAAAGAATAGGAGGAAAGAAATAAAAAGCAAAAAAGGCAAATTTCTTTTTCCTTAATTTGGAGTCATTCTAGTCCAGATGAGTATAATGAACTTTTGTCAGCTCTTATGTGATACTGCGTACAAAATAGCTTGATAAGCAATGTGAAACATACACACAGTTCTCAATGATCTGCAGGAAAACTCCCTCAGAGACTGATTAGCCCATGCTTGTCACAAGTAGGGGAGATAATTATGGGGGCTTAACAATCTATATGGTGGATCTTTTGAGAGGAGAAGGGTAGATCTAAGACTGTCTCGTGGATCAACCATAATTTTTAATATTACAGATAACGTGTGTGGTTTTTTTAGTATGTCCCCGGAGCCTGGCTAGTGACTCTTCCCATAGCGTGACATCATATTACTTTTTGAGAGGATAAAAATTGTTCAAATTAGATTATCCCTAATTAGTATAATCTTATGAACCATTCTGAAAAGTTTATTGCACCCATGCTGGCAGTCTCTGATTCCATTCTGAGAGTTTCTTATTACAATATGCATGCTATTCCTGAACCATGGAGATGAATGCACAGTACATAAAAGCCATGTTGTTGTATTTCTTCATTTAGTAAACTCCATATTCTACTCTCATTCCAAAACTAATAGCTATTTTTTTGTATCCCTGTGTGTTAGATAACATAATATGTAATAATATTTTTTAAACTTTTTGTTTAAATGAAGAATGTGTCATTTCATTGGTAATTTACATTTATTACAAAAATGTTTTTTAAGCAGTGTTGGCAATATCTATAGAAGGATTTAACAAATACTCAGGAAAAAATCCACTTATTCACATTTTCCTCTCTCCCTATATATATATATCTTACATTACTAAGCAGAATAGTCTGTAATTCAGCCACATTTCTTCTGTCTTGTCTATGTCACTGACTGCAGCAGAACTGGTGGATGCTCAGCCCAGATCTGAGTGGGGGATAGTGTGTAGCTCTACCCTCACTCTTTTTTCCTCAACCATCAGAAAATTAACACAATTCTGTCTGCAGACAAGTGTGAAAATCTCACAGAAGTAGCTTTTCATCTTAAAAGAGCACAGAGGTTTGAACTACCTCTCTCACAAAATGCTTTTTTGCCATTTGTAACTAGTGGTATCACCCAGTAATGGTTGCTTTCCAGTACAGATTTTATCACTATCATATCATGATCACATTAGATCAAACCATTTTACAACCCATCATTTCCATTTAATCTTCTCCCTGCATTGTTGTCACCTTTGTCCACTACATTTTTGGGGATTATTGCCTGCCCATTTGGGCGACGTTGCTGCTGCTGCCCTTCTTGTGGGGACAGAGGAGGCAGCTGCTTGTGCAACATCTGGGGGACTCAGCAGACGTGTAAGTTCCACAGCTGCTCCCTGCTTCCCTGTTGTCTTTGCCCTGTTTCTGAAGTTTCTTTAGCACAGAATGGCAGCAGGAGCGTAAAGACTGTTTCAAAAGAGCCAAAAGATTCTCAGTTATGAGTATTTCTAGGTCTAATCTTGTAACAGAATGAGGCCAGCATAATGCACTCTGTGGTGACCTGCGGATCAGCCAGATTTACTGAAACACATTTCATTGATTTCTGGCTATGAGTTGCAATTGATCCTGCTCCTCTTAGCTCTCCCTGCGAAGCTAGCCAGTGCCACTAATCCTCTTAAGCGGCAGTCAAGAGATGCAGATAAAAGCTGGTGATTCACCTTGGTTCAAATAACAGTGCTCTTTTAAAAAGAAAATTGGGGACTCTGTGGATATAAAAATGTATAATCTGCATGCTGACTGCGTATTGTGACATAGTGGAGCATATTTCAAGGCTATTAACTAAGAAGAGAAAAGACTGAGAGCTCAGAAAGAATCTACTACTAACAACAGCAATAATTCTTCTAGTTTTTCATATGTAAGCACCCATAAAACTAAATATAACTGATTTTGTATAGAATGATTGTACTTAGATGAACCTGAGAGCAGAGGAGGCAGCTTCTCTTGAAGATCTAATATATATATATATATATATATATATATACACTTATTTAAAGACAAAGGAAAAGGTTTGCAGAGGGCAACAAAATAATTTGAGTGTATCATTCTGGCACTGAGTCACAATATGTGCAGCAGGATGCTCTTGTAGGAAGAAATACTACAATTACATAAGCAAGCATTACTGCACAACAGCACAAAGACAACCCAGACAAATGTGGGAAAAAGCATACATTCAGATTAAATCCACAAATTTGCTCTAATGGCATTCACAACCTTTTCATTGTGCTTCCCATGAAGATACATGTAAACAATTTTATGCTTTATAGAGAAGGTGAAAGAAAATGAAAATCGGATGTATTTCTCCTGTGAGCACATTCACATGGGCTTTAGCAGCAGTGTACACAGGACTATCAGCAATTCTCTTTCACCTCTTGAAAAAAGTTTTCAGCATCTCATAAAAAAGTAAAAACAACACCATGAGAATTTGATGTCCAAAACACACACAGCATGAAAGGCAAATAGAGTTGAAGGCATAGTTAAAACAGGGTTATTTGTCCAAACCATATGATAAAATATGTTTGCATAGTCAAGCAATAGTAAGTAGCAACCAAACACATGGGATTATTGATTATTAAAGGAGACTTAATACATTACATAAATATTTGCTGGGAATAGTTCACTTGTGACTAGTCAAGAAGTCATACTGTGGTTATGGTCACTGTCAACAGTGACAGGAGGGAATGAAGATCTGTTTTTCTCCTTGCCCTTCCACTGTTGCCTTTGCAATGCCAAAGGAAGGCAGCTCCTCCAGCCACCACCAATCAGGGTCCCTTGCCCAGGCTTCAAGATCTCAGGGAGGTAAAATCAAGATCTTTGAATCACAATCCTCTATTATCACTTGCCAGGATAGACCCATGGACCCTCATTTCATCAGATGACCTCTGCTGAAGTAAAGCATTTGACCGGCCAAGGCTCCCTGACAGTCACTGCAAAGACAAAAACTCCTCCAAATGGCAGTTCTTATCTTAAGTCAAGTCCAATCTTCAGGTGGTGGCTCCCAACTCTGCCTCCATATTAGGCTTCCTAAAGTCAGGTACGGTGATTTTCCCCAGGGGTTTTCTGTATTAATGGCTCAAATGTCTCCTTAACTTCTCAAGGAGGTGCATTATTTTCTGTCTATACTCTGCTAGCTCGGGCACTTTAAAGCTGTTTTCAACAGTCCAGACTATCAGTTCATAATTTTTTTCAAATCTCTTTCCTGTGTAAGTTACAACAAAAAGAAGAAAGAAAATGCACTTGCAGATGGGTCATGGTTTTAGAAACTTCTTATTAATTAGAAGCTGTAGGTCTTTGAAGAGCAATTAATATAGCAGCTAGAGGAATTATTCTGAAGAAAGCTTGTTTCCTTTCAAATAGTGCTAGCTAGATTTAGTAATTCATTTAGGTTTTTTATGTCCTAAAAGTCCTTAGGCAGAGCAAAGGGATCTAGTAGGGAATGTAGATGGCTTTAAGTTAAAATTTCTGAAAAATTAGACTTAATCCTCCATGAGTATCCTATTCTTTACTTCTTGGCTGTGCAACTCCATACTCACATTTTCATCAGCCCTGAGCATTCCTGAATCCAGATGAAGGTCTAGGAACCACAGGTGCTTAGTGCCTCTAACTGTAAACTCTGTGGAGGTAAATATCCGAAAAAAGAGGCAAGAATCAAAGCTTAGAATATTTCTTCCACATTTGTTGTCTTATTGTGATCAGTGCCTTCAAGACAATATGAAGGAAGAAATTAACTGAAAAAATCAATGGAGAAAGAGTCAAACCTCTTTTTTTTTTGCTACAGACCACATTCTCGTCTTGTAATTTCACTGCAAATATAAATCCACTGAGTTCCCTGAATTAATATTTGTGTAGAAAACTAGTTTCTGACCTCCATTCCCCGAAAGATATTTCTGTCAGTCCTTATCGATTCATAAATCAGATTTTCCATTTGTAACTTTGCACTTCTTTCAGAGTTTTGTGTGGTGGCTGCCACAAATGGAGTCAATGCACACTGATCTATGCCATGTCACTGGAATGTCAATATTTTGTTATCTTAATCCATTTTAAAAGTTCAATTTTTCACTTGCACCTCTGTGGTTTGAACTTTTATTGCTGAAGTTCTATAGCTGCAATGTACTATTTGTGCTGTCATAGTAGTCTAAAAATGTAGACTTGAACTTAAGGTTTTATTTGGCAGATAACAAAAGAAGTTTCTTTGCTGTTTTTTTTTTTTTTTTTTTTTTCCTCATGAAAACACAAAGAAAATGTGGCAAATTGACACAAAATAATACAAGTCCACAGGAAAATCTGACCATGGTGAAAAACTGTGAGGAGATGATGGAACAGAAAACAGTTGAGATACTGGAATCAGATCTCTTCTGCTACGTGTTAGCTCTGAAAGAGAAGCAGTGTGTAGCAGTCGAGGACACATCCTGGCCTCTATGGCCAAGTAGTAAGGAATGATTTCCATTTCCTCTGGTTGGGAGCTTAGGGAGTCATTTCAAGCAGATTTGGCTTTGAGATGGGTCTAAAGCAGAAAAGGGAGGGAGCAAACAGGAAAGATTTGTGAACAAACAGGGATGTAGTGCTCAGACCTGCTCCTTGGAACAATGATTTGTAGTCCCACACTGGTTCTGTATCCTAATTATTGCAGTAACTCTTCCCCCCAAAACCCCAACTCTCCTGTTCCTTCAAGCCTGAGGACTTTGCTCAAACACACTCTAGTTCCTATCCAGCCCAGCAACTGGCTTTCTCATTCATGGAAATGAATCAGATATAGCAGTCAGGGAGATGCCTAGTATGTGCTTGGGTTTTGATCTAGAAGCTGGGACACCTCTAACACCTCTATCTAGGTTTGGTATTCAGAGGCACTCCTGGGTTCATCAGTCTGAGTTACTTTGCTGAGATAGCCATAAATGCTAATTTGTGGGGTGTTTTTTTAATAGAATTCAGCATTTTAATAGGATCTAATTTACATACTGCCTGAGATTTAACAAAGTCCTACATAGTCTCCAATAAAATACCTGATAACATTCAAATACAGTAAGGTAGCAGTGGGATACGATTGAAATCTACCTTTTGATGGACAGCTCCTGCAGTTAAAATGATCAAACTAAATATGACTTAAATCAGGACATGCCCACCTCAGATTTTGGAAGTACCAACTTAATCTTTTAACACATGGTGTTATATTGACTACTGCAAGTTTAAAAGAAGAAGAGCTACAAAGAGTTTATTAACAGGCCAAAGAAACATTTCTTTTTCAGTAAGACTTCTTTCCCCACAGGTGGGAGAGCATAGCATGAGCTGAGAAGAGATAATTACTAAGCATGAAGGGCTTTACCTATAGACTACATTAACTCTTTGAATGCCACTATTGGCAGCAGTGAAGCTGTACAACTGATGGGCTAAATGGACTGTTAAAAAGAATTGTCTGTCAAACAAGAATTTGCCATGTTTTACTATTTGTTTTCCCTTCTTGGGAAATGAAAATTGACCTTCAGAATATTCTGGAGAAAAACTGGGTGAGAAGAATGCTCTCCACAAATAGCCAGAAGCACAAATGAGGGAATTGCAGTAAGAGAGTGTACATAGTTTCAGAATTTAATTTTCTCTTTTCTTTTTCAGAACAAGGATTTCTAAATTTGAAGTAGAATCTTTTGACATACAGTTTTGGACAAATAATTCAAGCAGAAAACTTTGAGATATCTTCTTAGAAACTGGCTGTTTCCAGTGTCTGACTGTCACTTTGTGATAAGCAAAACATTTAATTCCCCCAAATCCAAACAAAATCATTCTACTATTAAGTTCAAATCAGTTTGGAATTATTTAAGTGTTTCATTTGTTACAGGCCAAGTTCTTAGATCTCTACTGACTTTTTAAGATCAGGTGACTTCAAGAGAAAACCTATCTTATCACTTTGTCTCAGCATTCAATTTTTTTGAATCAACAGAAAATTTTGCATGAGACTCATATCACTTAAGACTGATATGCAATTTTTAGGTGCTAATTTTTGAATTAGTCTGACTTTAGACATGTGTTGTTGGTCATGACCATAAAGGGTGTGTCAGATGATAATTTTAGATGTTTTTAAGATGTAAGATGTCTTTTGTACATCTGCATTTGGGCATTTACTCCCTAAAAATATCTCCTCTATGGTATAGCTCTCAGGCACCAACATTCCCTATGTCATTCTTCTACGAATAAATAGCTGTATTTAGAATCATCATTTTAAATATTACTTCTTAGAGAAATATTCTGCAGATTTAAGGTGATGAAATTAAGCAGAATCTTACACAATATCTTCTGCATTGTATTCTGTTGAATTCCACAGATGAACTATTAAAGATCTACTAAACATCCAGCATCACAACAGAGATAAACAAAACATTTCAGAAAGATCTTATTTTGTTAAATTTTATAGCGTTTTTCCATAATGGGCAAAGCAACAACTCTTTCTTTATTGTAGCAGAAATAGAAAAACTCTCATTATTTCTCTTGATCTTAAAAGTGTCCATTTTAGCTCACATGCTGGCACTTAGAGATGAGCTGTTTATGCTAGCTGGTTGCAGAGTTAGTGTATGCGGATGTGTGGACATAGTAGTTGCATATTTTATTTTGAAAAATATCTTTTGTGCTGCTTGCCTTTCTGACAAGTGCAAATTCATTATGTCATTATTCCGGAAGAAAATATAAATAGGTGATGGAAGCAGGTTTCGTTGGCTTATTTCTCCAAGTATATCAAAAGTCCTACTTTACAGAGCACAGAAGGAATTAAACAGAGGTCATTTCACTACTTAATGCTCTAAATCTCTTTCAGTGAACACTTAAGCTCAGCCTCCCACTTTAGAACTACCTCCCACCTTCAGGGCCAAGGGCAGAGTGGGCTTCCTTGAAGTTTTGCATTTGCTTTTGGGCTGCTGCATAAAGTCAGCCATTTCTTACATTTCTGCCTCTCTGTTTGAAATGAAAAAGTCTGTTTCACCAAGCTTCATCTTGCAGTATTATTATCATTATCTCACTATTTGTAAAGATAATTTGTATTGCAAGATTGCCTGTAAGCCCATAGCACGCCTCGTATAAATACAGCTTGTCCAAAAGAGCTTGCGTGTGAAGCGAGAATGAAAGACAACAGGTGGAAGAAGTAATCAGATGGAAGGGAGCACAAGGGAACAATGAAGCAATTACAAGCAGTTGACAAAGCAGCAGTCAGGGAACACCAGCTGCTTAACTATTGTGCTAGCTCTAATTAGGATTCTTCTTAGGCGAGTGAATTACTCTTGGAGAGCTCTACCCAGAGCGTTCCTCAGACAGGAGTGAGTCAAGGAAGCGGGAAGAAACAGTAGGGTGGAGCACCAGTTCTCCATTCTCCTTTTGCAACAAGGTAAAGGGAACTGAGTTTGCCTGTGCTATACTCCTCTTATATACAATGCAAAGCAATACAGCAGGCACTGTGTCAGAGCTGTTAACATATGGATCTCTAACATGATATAATATGTTATTTCAGTATTGGTGTGGAGCTATTAAGATAGATTGTGTCAAAAATCTTAGTGTTAATGACTCCCAACTATGCACTGACATGATCCATCTTAATGGTTTCTTTCCTTCACGGCTGCTGTGATGTGTTCTGTCAAGGCATAATACTGAGCCTTTCATTTGACACGCTACATCTTATCAACCCTTTTTTTGGAGTTATTCAAATGTATAATGTCAGTGCATAATATGGAGTTCATAAGTGGATCTTTGACATGATGTATCATGTCAATGTGTGCTGATGAGTGTTATGATACCGAGCAGAGCTTAGTAAAAATGAAAAGTTACTCTGTGTAACCACAGTAAATGAAATTCACGAGCTTTGTGGGGCTTGTTTTGGTTTTAATCACAATATTGAGGGAATTAATTTAAACTGAGAATGCACTATCTTGGAAGGATTTTACCTTTGGTCTCGTATTTATGATGCTGTAACCTTTCTCATTAGAAAAGTGTATCATTTCAAAAAAGGTTAAAAGGAGTGTAAGCTACATATTGTTATGTGTGCTGCTCAGGAACAGGACCTTTCTAAGGATCATTGTTAAACTATCTTTTTTCTCTCAAAACTTGCTAGGAATTTTTGAAATCAAAACTGAAACATGTCACATATGACACTACTTATTTCAAGACAGTCTTCCAAAGCACTCAAACAGAAATTATCTGGAAAAAGTTGATTCAAATCATTCTAGCTTTCTGTGCAACTGGAAGACTGGTTTAGACTACATTCTTGATCCCACTTGAATACTCAACCCATGAAATCCTGTTTCATCTTTTGTTTTCTAAAAATATATAGGTATAGATGCATGTATCTGCAAATATAAAAATAAATAGCAGAAGTTAAGGTCATACTGTGGTACTGGAATTTCCTCTTGTAACTGTGACTAGTTTACTTGATTTCAACACTTCCAATAGTGAATATCTAATTGTTCATATGAAATAGAACATCTTTGTCTGGAAAATGAATAAGCAACATTTGGATGCAATCTTCTCAAAACCGGGAGCAGCAATTTACTGTACTCTTCCACAAAGGGATCAGAATGAGTGCAAATTACACTTATCCTTGAGCAAAATGAGGAAAGTTCACTTCTTTTACCTTCTCTTTCTCTAATAACATGAAGAAAAATGCAAAAGAATGCAGAAAAAAAAATGTGAAACCCATTCAGAAAAGACAAAACAGAAATTCCCATATACTTATTTCTGAGCTCTCATATTTTGAAGATCTGCAAATAACATCCTAGTTCTGAGATGGTGTTTGCCATGATTCCTGCTGTCAGTCTCCATGAGGTGGCGCGTCACTTTTCTAGGATGGACAGAAAAAATCCCCTTCCATTCTTCCATACATCAGTAACTTGGAAAATGAAATGAGCAATTGGAGAAAAAATGTAAAGCAATATGGGTACATACAAGGTATATTTCCTTTGTTCTAACTCTGAACTAGTCTTCTATTGCAGTTAAGGGTAAGAAGTATTTCTAGGAACTGATTCGTTCTTAAAATGGATGACTTGAATCATAGGGTTTGTCTTTTGCTTGTGTTTCTTCCTCCTATAAAGGGAGTCTGTAGGGAGTAGTTCCAAAACAACTCAGATTTAAATTTTAAGACATCTAGATGTAAAATTAATTGCCTGAAATATCCATAGCTACTACAATCTGTGTCTTCTTACTTGATCTCACCTGTAACCACAGAAGTGTGAATACTAACACCTATGTAACATCTGTCAACCTTAGACATATGTCCCCCATACTCTTAACACTTCTCCAATGGCAATACATATGCATATATAGACAATCAAAGCCAGTCTTGAATTTTGGCAGGATGTTCTGATGTCTAAAAAAAAAAAAAGGGTGGCTACTTCTGACAAGGAAATGACACGTATAGGTAGCTGAAATTGACCTAGCAGGTGTTAAACCAACCTGTTCCCTCTGAAGGCCATGGTGCCCCTCAAGTTCAGTGCAGTGGCACAGGATTGAGGAAGCAAAGTTTCAGACACTGGGCAAGGGCGGTTAATAACTAAAGAAAGAGGCATGGGAGAGGAATGGAAACATTCAACTAGATGCTGGTGCTCGTCTAGTAAGCCAATAAGTTCATCGTGATTGTGCTTTATGGTCACTAACATTACACTGAGCAATACTGTTCTCTCAAATACTGTAATCTCAAAGGCATCCAATTGATTTTATGAGGCTTTCCACCTGGGCTGCATTTAAACTGTGAATTAAAGGGACCCTAATTCTCTTTAAGAAGTCCATCTGTTGCTGCCAAATTCTGTGGAGGTTGCGTGGCAACCTCTCCTGCAGTGCCCACGTGGTCGACCTCCCCAGGCCACCTGTGTTCAGCCTGGAGGAGCACTGCCCTTGCAGGGACACAGCAAGAACCCTCTGGTTTTGGCTTGGGTTTTGCCTGGCCCAAGGCTTGGGAGGCGGGGAGTGGCCCATTGTGAGGCAGGTGGCCCATGGTGGGACGAGAGGAGTCCCATTGTGAGGAGGCCCATTGTGAGGTGGCCCTTTGTGAGACAGGAGGGATCCACTGAGGGGCAGCCCATTGCGAGGCTGCCGATTGTGAGGCATCCCACTGTGAGCATGCAAGAGGCTCATTGTGAGGGGGCCCATTTTTAGGCGGCCCACTCTGAGGCTGCGAGTGGCCCATTGTGAGGTGGCCCCTTTTGAGGCGTCAAGGGTTCCGTTGTGAGGTGGGGCAAGTGATCCACTTATTAGAGAGCTGAGGTAGATATCTAGTGCGATGATTTGTTATACCTATATATATATGTATACACCTATATATATATATACACACACCTATACACCTATATATATATATATACACTTATATATATATATATACACCTATATATATCTAGTGCAGTGATTTCTTCCCAATGTTCTGGTTCTTTGGGAAAGAGCTCTTCTTTTCCTTATTTGGTTTGGGCTTTCAGACATTACAGCAGGAAGACAAGTAATGTGCAGGAAGAGGAAGAAAATCTCCAGTGTTTAAAGTACTCTAAAACACCAAAAAAAAAAAAAAAAAAAAAAAAAAAGGCAGTTGGAACAAATTTCATTGTAGTATCATATTCCTGGGCTTTAAAAATACAAATTTTAGCAATGAGGTTTTCACTGTCACTTTTGAAAATGTCTAAATATCAATAAAAAAGTGGGAGTACACAGGCACTCTGAGTTTATTTTAAGAAAATAATAGCATCCCTACATGACAAACTGTGTACAACTGCTGAATCTCCTTCAGGACTCAATTCAAAGAAAGATGAATAAAGTTTAGAGCAACATCTTCCACAAAACACAATAGCTCAATAAAATGCTGCAGCTGAGCATACTTTAATTTTTCACTGATAAGTGCATAAGTATCTTAGCAGACATCTTTGTAGAAAGTACTCTATCAGAAAACCCTTGTGCCCACACTGTGTCTTATGTTGAAATCCCAACAGTTTTTAATATAGACATATTTTGTTACTTATTGGCTTAAGAGGAGAGCCAGAACGAGCTTCAACAAGAAACTTAACAAAGAGAGGGTGCAATTCAGGGCACAGAAAGTAGAGACATTGAGGCTAATAAAGTGAATGAACATACAACTTAAGATTGGTGTTTATAGAGGATTAAAACCATGGATGATCCAAAGTGATGGAGCAACTAATAGAGAAAAATGAATGCTTAGAGGCATTGAAGACAAAGAAGAGAGAGCATGAAATCAATATAAAAAGAATTATATTGTTTTCCTTGAGCTGAAGAAGAAGTCTCAAAAAACATTTGCTCCCCTTTTCTAAATGAAAAAAGTAGATGCAGAGAATAAGTTATGCTTTATGCTTATTGCCAATACTTCTTGCTCAGCTGAACTGTATCACATTTGATTTGACCTTTAAAAGCAGCAGCTAAAAAAATCATATGAATTCGCTTTTCATTTTCCATTTTTCGCTATTTTCACTTATATTCTTGTATACCTGGAAAAATAACTTAGCTACGGTACTCCTAGTGAAAGCAATGGACTCCTAATGAAAGAAATTAAAGTTTGGGGTAACTTGCAATAGAAGTAGAGGTCCTTCCTACAAGCATGGTAGAGAAGATAACAAAGAAATGAGCAATTTAATGAGAAATGATAAGCAATATTCCTTTCAGTGGCAGATGTTAATTGCCAAAATATGAAATGCTTGAGTGCGTACATCATTTTACTAGATCTTCTGAGATATGTAACCTTTACTGATCTTTTGATATAAATATTGTTTTTAGTTACCTTCGATGTTGAATCTTATGCAGGACATCGTTTATTAAATACATTTGACGACTACGGCCAAGTTATCAAACATGCCCACCTTGCCTCAGAAAACAAAAAATCAAAATGACACTATATTCATCTCTAAAAATATTCTGTTTAAAAAGTCTAATTCTATGCTCTGATTTAATGTACAACCTACACACAAAACTTGGCATTTAAGTTTTATCATCACATTTTTTTTCCTCAGAAATGGAAGTTAGGGGAAGTTTTTCAAAGAATGTGGTGAGATCTCTATGGGATATAGGCATATGATGGTTGACATGCCTGTTTAAATTAGTGTCTAAATAATACTGAGACAAAATTGTATGAGTACGTAAAATAGCAATGAAATGAAGAGGCTTGTATGATATTTGAAAATTCTTACCAGCTGGACAAACCTATCATCGTTTTCCTTCAAGGATTTGTTTTAAAAATCAGAAAGTGGTATGTCAAAATCTAGATGAGTCTTATTTAATTATCATTTATCACAGTGTACCATCTTTCACGAAAGACAGATGAAGCAGGTATTAATTTCCAGCTTCCTTTGGATTTTGTTTTTGACATATATATTTGATTTGCAGATCCTATAATTGTCTCTGGACTAATCTTTGCCTTATTTGGCATATTAAATTCACAGTTAAATGTATGATAAAATGCCCGAAAGCATTTCGCTTTAGATGAGGGAAAAATATAAAAAATAAAAAAAAGTAAAAACATTTCTCTTAAAAATATCAGTACATTTTCAGGAAAATTCTCTTATACAGGAAATCTCAGTTTAAGGGTAATCCAAGAAGTCCCATTAACTTTATTTATGCAAACTTTTGAAGCAATGCCACCATATTTATCCAACTTGCTCCTATATATGTATATATATACATATGGGTGCTTTTGTTAGAATTGGAGATGAAACAGAAAGATATCATATTGTTTACCCTTCACCGCATTTTCAAAAGAGAAAAAGAATATGAACAACCTGGATCCCACTGGAAATGATTATAGTTTCTAGTTTATAAAGTCGGACCCATTCTACATGGTACTGCAGATGGTGCTGGTGCTCAGTTTTTGAAAGATCCAGTGTGCGCACCAAGATTCTTTGTAAGGCAGCACAGCACAGCCACATCCTGCACACTCTGAAAAAGGGGTAGGAGTGACAAAAAGGTTTGTAGAAAATTTTTAATATATCCCCCATCTTGGAAATTGTTTGGGAAACACATGACAGTTATATTTAAAGCCAAAATATTTGCTTTTAGGAAATAATTTCATTATTAATTAATTTATTATAACAATAATAACACTTCCCTAGTTGGAATGACTTGGCAAAAGCTGAGGAGGTGGAAGTAGCACCTTTTGAGGGAAGGAAAATATTCTCTTTTCTGAAAGATGGTCAAAAGTGGGGAATCCCACAAGCACCTCCAGCACATCATTGAAATTTTCCAAAGGCGTAAAGAATTAAAGGAAAATCAGTTGATAAATTAACTGATATCTCATTCAAATTGTGTATTATGTGTAACTGATTTTGATAATATTTTAAAGCCCATAAGGAACAACTGCATTATTCTAGTAGATGTTTCCTGTATATATAGAGATTTAAACAGAATTCACAGTGACCTAATTTCTGACACTCAGAAGTTTGGAGTCCAGCCCATTTCAGGTAACAAGGGTCCTTGATTTGCACATACAAAGGCAGGCACTTAACAAGCACAATTCAGCTCACCTAAAACTCTAGATGGCTATCTATTTTGGATATATTTTTTTTTCATTTTATGTCACCCAGTGTGAGTGGGGCTCAGCTCCAAATTCAGTTATCCACACCTAACATCTCCACATACTAATGTATGTATAAGCTCAGTATCTAGGCTCCCATGAGAAACAATAGGGTGCTTGGGAAAGATCCAGATGTTTGTCCATAAGCACTGCATAACATCTGACATGCTCCAGGTTGTCTAAGACTTCCATATTGAGCCAACATATATGACATAGGACCTGTGGTACAATCACTCTTCCTAAAGCAGATGCTCCAGGTGGGAGCTCAGTAATACTTGATCTAGATTTCTAGGAAACGGAGTTTTGCTCCTAGAGACTGGTCAAATGGAAGACTCTGAGCTTTGGGTGACTGTACTGACTAAATCTTGCCTGGTTATAATTGTAACTGGACTTTTAGCTTCCGTGGTAGCACCTATATGAAGAAATCTAAATTTTACTTTCCAAATCAGAGCTTGAACCCTACTCCTAACCCAAGAAAGTTGAATCTATCCTTAAACTTAGCTTTGTGACCTTAGCTTCAAATCAATCAAGAATCTCCCCAAATTATATTGCTATATTATAGCTGAATATAAACTATCAGCCTGTCAATATTTGACTATTAAGGTGGTATCTTAGTGCTGTTATTTTAGATTAACTAGACCTCTAGCTGCTTCTGCTTGGTGCACACCTCCTCATCATATCAGTCAGCTTCAAGCAAGACTATGTATACATGTGATCCCCACTTGCTATAAGGACTATAAAGTCTATTGCTTAATTCCCAATACACACATAGACACTGGATTGGATTGGACTGGAAAGGTGTATGACTAACTTCCCACTTTATACTTACGTGTAGCAAACCCAGAAAATTCCATTCAAATCCTACTGGCTAATCTCCTATTACTAGACCTTATGTTTTCCAGGTAAGGAATCCAGGAAACAACTAAATCTGTCCTTGCCACATTTACTGAGCCTAATGACTTTATTAAATTAATGCACACGTGTAAAAATCTCAGTTACAGCACTGTAACTGAGAAACTCTCGAGTTTAGTAGCAGAAGTCATAGATTCACTCCAAGTAATTAATATTTCTTTCTGAATCTAGTTACCAGACTTTGTGTGTCCTTACCTCAATATATGGATATGGAACTGAATAAATTTTTTGCAGACTTCCTATAATATTGAATGGAAATACTCTAAAGGCCAATGAGTAAACATGAAACGAAATGATTTTAACAGTTGCAGGATGCATCTTATTTTTCAGCATTCTGCAAATAACATATTTTTGGAGAAAATAGATAGAACACTTTCTCCTTCATAAATATAAAACATAGCCATGCTAACCAGCAGATTTAGAGTTAGATTTCTAATTGCGTAATATGGAGGCATGCTCTTATTACCCCACTGTATTATGACACCTAACTTCACCAATGTATATTTCAATCCGTTCAGTGCCTTAGGGTATAATAGGACATATATTCCACAAAGAGGTATTTGCATGACTCCACAAGCGTGTATCAAAGTTCTGACAGTGCCTTGAAAATAATTAAAATGCATTTGAAAGGCCTGGCCCTGGGCATTACTTTCCTTTTTATAACACGCACCTAACTGTAAAATGCAAAATTTCTGGTTTTGCAGACCACCCTTCCTGGGAGGATAGGTGAACAGAAGTGGTATTAATCCCCATCAAATGCAACTCTTAACTGGATTTTTGAAGTGTAGTAGTGAAAGTGGTTTTTAATAGGCTATGAGATATTTTACAAAATGAATGACTCTTATAATGAAGTCAATCATAATTATTTCTAATCTGAGACAAGTATTTTACCCTTCAGCTGAACTTGTATATTCCATGAAATGTTAATGCTACTACAGAAATATAAAATTATTTTTACACTTGTCATGGCCAAGGTGATATTCCGGGGCAATATTTCTTGCTATGTTAATTAGCAGCAATGATTTTCATTTACTAAAGTATCCACATTATTGTACCTTTTGTAATGTTGTAACCATTATTCTGTGAAAACAGTAGACTTTGAGTCTAGCTGTAATTACCAGTGCTACTCCATTTCCATTCCTTCTCGCACATCTGCTACTAAATTTATGTTATTGTTGTCTTCTTCCTCTCTCAGTATTCACTTTTTGTACACCCAAAAGAAGCAATTGAAACTATATTATGGCTGTTTTTTTCCTGTAGAGAAATGTGCCTGCAAATGAGTCTATTGACTGTCTCATTTTCAAGCAAGTTATCTTATAAAAAATTATGTGTGAGAACTGCTGCATTCATTATACCTGACCTGCTGGGATACGAGCAATGTGATAATGCAGGATTTTTTTTTATTATTTTTTCTTATTTTTAAGCTCTGTATAAACCTTGTAACATAATTTGTTTGTATTATTGATAATAACCGGCATTTAGCTGGCATCATTTCAAGGGAAGCACACTAACATAAGTTTATTTTGTTTCTCAGAACATATGCCATGGTATTTTTATACTCTTGCTTCACTACAATTTAGACAGATCATTGCATCATGCATATAGAATTTTGGGAGTAAGAAAAGATTATGTTAAGACTAAAATTTCCACTGCCTTCTCATTCAATTACTACTTATTGTCATTATATTCTGTTTGTCTGTGTGATGTCTTGGTACCATGGTGAGGTGAGGAAGGCCATATTATACATGCAGCTAATTTCTGAATTGTAGAAACATTTAAAAACAAGTGGGAACAGTTCTGAAGCTGTGTGGGTTGAAGCATTTCTTGTGTAAAATAATTTTGTTTGGGCATTAACTAGACAAGTCCAGACCCTGTGGAATCATTCATCAGTGACTGAGGCACCTGACTCCGCATATTCACTTATCTTGAGGGTGATGTATTCTCACCTCCCCCTTCATAGCTCTGAAAATGAACCTCTCAGTTCAATGGGATCGGATGGCAATAAATTCACATAATTATATGCTTGTTAAGGAGGTTAAGGTTATTTTGTTTGGCTAACGTGACTATAATTTATTTTATCTGTAAAGTTTGAGGTTAAAAAATATTAATGGCTAGTTAATGACCTAATGAGTCAGCTACAAGCCATTTAGGCATGCAATGAACCTTTGCATTTCAGTGACTGCTCTAATGAAAGATCTATATGAGTACCGGTCTACTGTCACAATAGAGATAGCAAGAAAGTCATCTAATCAATTCTGATGGCAAATCAATTGATCTATAACCCTATTTTCATACAGCAAAGAAGATATGGAGGAAACATTTTACTGCTGCCTTATTTCCGGTTGAATATCTATAAATAAAAGAGACAGTTTCCCATTTGAAAATATTCCCTTTATTACTGTGTTTCAAAAGCAGGGAGAAACTGATTGATGTCCTATTTTATGGATGTGTTTCTTACTTTTGTCATTTCCAGGACATTTAAAGTTCTTAGAAATTAAATATATGCTGAAGAACATCTGAGAAGCTTGTTCTTCACTGTCAGGTGTAAGGTTAAGGATTAAGATAAAACTGATGTGTGCTCTACTTGTTCCTATCTATGCACAGCATCCAAAAATGCATCAAGATGATTTAGAAAGAAATTTGGAAATTCTATTTATACAGAAATAGAAATGCTATCCTGTGCCTTCATCCTATATTTTTTCCTTCTACATAGTGTCCACATGAATTCTTCTAATCCTTATTATAGTCACAAATCTAACTAACTAACATTTAACACAAAACTAACAAGAAGGTTGTGTTGCACCTATATATGTTTTCCTTCTAACCATCTAATAAGATTTTAGGAGTTTTTAAAAGTAACCTAATATTCTGTTTTCTGTTTTCCTTATTTTTTCATAACTGAATTTCCTAAGTAAAGAGGATCAGTTTTCAGAAATGCTGATCAGGCTGTTACTTCCCCCTTCTAAAAAGTCAGAGATCACTAGGGCCCCTCTAACAGTACCCAAAACAAAGATCCACCTAAGCAATATGTTTACATTTAAACCTCTCATCTGTTAGCAATTCAGTCCTATAAATTCTTGTACTGTGGCTGACATGAAGCAGCATATCCCTACTGCTTCTCTATGCAACCTTGCAGCAACAGAGATGTCATCTCTTTTTTCCTGCTTCAATGTTAATCTTAAACATGAAAGAGTGACTTGGTGCTGAACAGAAGGAAGGAAGGAAAGAAAAAAAATGGAAAACCAAATTCAGATATCCCCTCCTAGTAGTCAGGAAAGCTTTGTTAAATAGCTGACATTTGAAAAGGAGCTGGTACATGCAATATGGCTGGAAAAAGTGTAGAAAATATTTGCTAACTACTAAAAACTAACCACTGCTTTATATGCAAGTAGACTAAAATGATGACATGACTTTGCCATCAGAGAAGATGTCACTACATAGACAAAAGTGTTCTGCTGTCCAAAGCAGTTTGATTGCGCTCAACCTGCCTATCCAAGGGTCCCTAATCCATATTAACTCCTAATGGGAATTGTTTGAGAAAATGCTTATTGGCCCTGGTCAAAACTCTTCCAGGGACCTTCTAACAATTTAGTAATTTATAGTATCAAGTTCCAGTGCCCAGGAATAAACCTGGACACCATTCACTAGGGTAGGCAGAACCTGAATACCTGTCATCAGACATGGGGTGAATGCATATTTTTTTGCATAAATGCTCTCAGTTGTCTGATTTTCAGTTTTCAGAGGAGGTTCTAAGAATGTATATTACACACAAACAAAAAGTAATCCTTCCAACTCTCTGAGAATGTGAAACTTTCTACTCCTAATCTGCAAATGAAGATCCTATCTGACCATTCGACAGCCAAAAACAGGCTGTTCCTGTAGAATGCACTAAATACTAAATACTATTCCAGCTAATATATGAATTGGCATCAGTCTCACAGTGGCCTTTACACTACACAGAAGACTTCACAGCTACAAACACAGTCTACAGCAAACAGTATGGTAGTCTCTCTTTCCTTTCTACAGCTACATATAAATTAGAAGGCAGTCACTATTTTGACCCTTTTGACTGTTATGGAGCCTTAAATGGATATTAGAAAATCTTATACTATTATCTATTGTTCTTCAGGCATTTCAGATAGGCCAGTATGAATTTTCAAGGCTGATGTATTAAAAAAACTATGGATTTGGCTACTGGAATTATCAGTCCATATATTTATCTTCCTTTTTTTTTTTTTAATCATCAGATCAAGCACCTCATGCACTTCAGCTATTGTCATATCAAATGACAATTGTTTTATTTCTCCAGAAAACCCGTCTTTGGAAAGTTTCACCAGTGAAGAGTGAATGATCCAAGTACCTGGCTAGAAATTTCTTCCTCTATCCTCCCAACTCCCATGTGGGTGGTGGGGGAAAAAAAAAAAACAACAAAAAAAAGTCATCAATAATATGAGTACAAATGGTCTATATTTTTTACCCCTAATTATTAGTAGCTTTTCTTTATTTAAATAGTCCTGTGAATTAAATCTTGCAAAATTAAAATTTTCTAGCCAATGAATCAACATTTATTCCGCTTACTCCTCTAGTATCGAACTAGGCTTTCCCAATCTTGCTGATACAGGTATAGTTTAAAAACTAATCCAATTATTCCTTCTCATGGATGTCTCCCTCACCCTTCCCTCCCTCTAGTACTCCACTTCATCCTTTTGTTTTTGAGGAAAGGGCAATGACATGTAAGAAGAAATAGTAGCTCATCTGTTATTGATGAAGAAGCAGTACGTAAGGATAACCTGTGATCTCCCAGAAGACCACGCTGCAGTCAGACAGCACTCTCTGATTTGTATGCTCATTTTGTAGTTCTCCTCTACTCACGCAGTGAAGTTCTGAACATTTATTAACTTTTATTCAAGTTGTTATTGAGGCTTTTTGCAAAATTTCATGATTGTCTACCAGCCTAGACTTTCCTCTTTACAGACAAAACTGCCTTACCTCTCTGAAAAGAGAAGTTAATCCTAATTATCTCTGATTAACACATTATAGAGGTAAGGCCATGACATCAGTCTCGCTAGTTAGATCAGTATGTCTTTTATCAGATCCTTAGTTTAGATCATATCTTAAAAGATCTTAGCTCTTTCATCAGATGCTATCAGATCCTAAGCTTATTATAAACCCTTTTTGTTTTTCCAGCTGAGACACTGTTTCCAGACTATATTCAGGTTAAAGAGAGATCTAATAACTTCACTTTCCAAAAGTATTCTGAATTTTATATTCAGCAATACCGGGTTGCTACCAAGTTGTTTGGACAGTCAGTCCAGCACCCAATATTTATATAGGTTGGTGTCTGAAATCAGATATAAATATCAATATTCAGATATTTGGCTAAATTCTATTAAGACAAGTTGGAATATATTGACCTAGTAAGGATTATGAAGCAGGATATGTTGTTTTGCTAAGTTACAAAGTTTACTAGAAAAAGTTCTAGATACACTGAGAGCTTATAAATTCAGGTACCACCAAAAAGTTTTATTGGTAAGCAGAAGCACTGTATCTGCAAACACAAGCAAAGTATTTTTCAAGAAAAAAAGAGTTTCTTGAACTGCAGCCATATGCCAGCCTCACTGAAGTGTTAATATTGAAACAGAGCCAATATCAAAATCCACTGCTCTGCTTACATGATGTTGAAATTGCCTTAACATCTTTCAGACAAGAAGCTGATGTTAAAAGTGCTGGTCATGCCAAGCATCTCTAGAAATCATTCAGTGTTAATAGTCCAGAGCCCAAAGAAAAGTAAGCCATGAAGAAACACCTTCAAGGAGCCCACACGTCTTGTGGAGGAAAAGGGACTTTTCTTGTTTTCCAGTGAATTTTCTTTGGAGCTGACAAGAAAAGGTGTAATTAACAACCACTCCAGATTTTTAGGCAAAAAAAAAAAAAAAAAAAAAAAAAAACCTTCACTGATATTGTTATCATTTTATCTGAGCTTATGTTGGTGCAATAGAAGGATGCTTCCTCCTACAATATTATCTGAATCATATTGCAATTCATGAATGGAGAAGGAGGAGGAAACACACAACTGTCAACTGGAGGCATCTCAGAGCAACAGAGCAATCCCAGATCATCAATGGTAACCATTGCTGTCACTTGACTGCCAGAAATCAGAGACTGGAGAAGGAATCTTTCCTGTTGGGCAGGGGTGGGAGGTAAAGAGTCAATTCTGAATAAACAATTAACCACTGACTGTACAAAAGAGGGAGGGGAAAGAAAAAAAGAAGTCTAGAGTGTAGCCTCATCCCATGTAGTTTCTCATTGAGCATCTATCTTAGGAGTACAGTCTCTGTAAATCAAAAAATATCAAAATAGACACTGCCTAACGGTAACCCATCTGAGGTTATATCTGAAATAACCACTGATGATACCATCTTCCTCCATTAGCTATAAAAGCACAAAAGTATAAAAGTTCTGAACCAAAATAAAATGGGACTAATCCAGGGTGAAAGTAGAGGCACAGTTTTGGCTTTCTTTATCTCTAATAATATAAGGAAATCTGCAGCTCCAGAGACTGATTCAGCTTGCCTAAGGTCTGAATTGTTCTCTGGCAGGGCTTGTCTTTCTTTGCCAGATACACAGAGTGATCTGGGTGACTTTCTCGTAAATTATAGGCTTCATTTAAGTCTTCGAAGCTTTGTGAAATGAACCTGGGCCTGATTTACTGGGCTCTGGTTGCTAAGGTCTTTACACGGCAAATTGAAGTTTCTGCTCTGAAACACACAGGGCAGGAACATGAACTTGATCAGGAGATTCTACTGCCATAGAATTTCTTAAATGCTCTTGAATATTTTACCATTTTAGTATATTTTAATGAAAAAAAAACCAGTCGTGAATCACAGTCTTAGAGAATAATTTAGGTTGGAAGAGACCTTTAGAGGTCTCTTATCAAAATCCTGCTTCACAGCCTTTCTGGTAACCTATTACAGGTTTTGACCACACTAATGGTGACAAAATTTTCCTAGGTCCTAATAGTAGTTTCCTCTGTTCCAAGTAGTATCCATTGCCTCTTGCGGTAGCCTTTGAGAAGCATTCAAATCTCTTCTGCATGCCGCAGCCCTACAGCATTGTAAAAAGTATTGCCATTGCCAATAACTGACCACCATCACTGTACTGATTTTGCAAGGCCTCAGCACTGAGGTTTGTTGGGCTTGCCTTGTCTGAACTGCCTGGACTTTATTTGGCTTAGCTCTAGTAGTAGATTTTGTTCTGACCAGGCAGCTATCTCAAAATTTGTCTTACACTTCCTTATCTTTGCATGGTACAACCTTACTTTCTCTATAGGTAGTAATAGCAAGCAGTTGTTCTTTGTAAAATGAAATATTTATGACTCTAACCTAATGATGTAGCATAAAGAAACAGATGTCTCATAACAGCAGAGGCCTTAAGAGATGGGAATACATGGCATGACACAGAGGAGCACAGGTAAAGGATAAGAAAAAACAGGGCACAGGCTTGGCGCTGGGGACCCCATGGCTAAAAACAGATCAGATCTTGACAGTTAAAAAAGTTCAGATCTGGTGCTGGACAAAACTGGCTTTAGGAATAGCTAAGAGCAGAAGAAATAGTATCTAAGGTACACGAAAAGCACCATAATAACTTACAGTGTGACTAAGATATGCAAAACAATGAAAGAAAAGAACAAGGTGTAGAAGTGTGGTAGCAAACACGCAAAAATGACTCCAAGCAGACACCAAGAGAGTAAGAGGAGAGCACAATCACGAACATCTCCTCTTGGTGGCTTCTGCTGGACTCATTCCAGAGCATCGATGTCTTTCTGGTACAGGAGAGCTGTCACAAGCCAAACAGTCTTGACTCAGGGAATGTCACTGACTTTAATTTATTGCCACTTAACATTAAATTTTAATTACTAATTTAGGTATCGAGAAACAAAGAAAGACATAAACAATTAAATAAACATTTAGGGAAACACCTTTTCTCCCCTCTCCCCAGGTTCAGCTTCAGTTCAGCTCTTCTCCCCTCACTGTCTTGGCTTCCCTTGCTTTTGCTGCACGTTACTCTCAATTCTTCCCAGGTCTTTAGGTGATGGGAGAAGTGACACAGAAGGTTGGGGTCCATGTGTAATGGATTCTTATTGCCACTTCTTGCTTCTTAGTCTTTTCTTCCACTGCTCTTTGCTTCTTACCCATTTCTCTTTGCCCTGACATAGTTAATCCATGTCAGCAGACCATCAGAGGTGTCCCTGTTCCAGTGTAAGACTTCCTTTTTTGTTTGTTTGTTTGTTTTTGTTTTGACATTGCTTTGCAAACTTTTACCAACTTTTGAAATTGTATTTTAATATCAGGAATTGCCCTGAAAAAAACTTGTCAGGGAATATTACAAAGATATTTTTGAATTTGAAACTATGACTATTCGTACCAACACTGATTCTAGAAGTTCAGTTCAGTTCATTTGCCCAGAGAAAGAAATATCCATGTGGGTCCAATCAACATGGCTTACTTTTAAATTTCACAATTCAGCTACCTGAAGCAATGTGCTAACCTGACTGGTTTCTATGCTGTCCTTAGGCTGCAAAATATTGAGAAGAGAAAACATTTCTCTAATTATTTCAATGAGAAAAAAATTACTGACACTGTAACCTCCTACGGAGCAGAATAGAAGCAGAAATTAATAAGTGCTGAGAATAGTATATATGTAATCAAAATTGGGTAAAACACCCCAGAACACCTCTTTGGGATGACTCAAAATACTAAAATTACTGAAACTGATTTTAGGTTTGTCTGTAAGAACAAGAAGAAAAAGAAGGGAAACAAAGTTATTCAGTCATTGAAACAAAAGAGGGTTTTTTTTCACTGTATTTTAGCGATTTCTTGGATTCTGTTCCCTTTGAAAGAGAAGCCATAGCCCATTAGCTATGTTAGAGAGTAAAAATCCAGAACGACCTGTAATGCTCCTTTAAATCTGAGAGTAAGAAGTTTAATGTCTGTTATGTCTGCTTGTCTGTTATGCAAAACCAAGGATGGTAGCAAGGATAGAAATGGCCACAAACTTAAGCACCAAAAGTTCCACAGGAACTTAAGGAAAAACTTTCTTACAGTGAGGGTGACAGAG
>JAWLRI010001090.1:198067-275831 GCA_034781795.1 Crypturellus tataupa
GTGCCATCAGGGTCTTGAGTGTACCAGCTAGCCTCTTTATGCCCCTTCCTCAGGGTTTGTCTGCCTGCATGTAAGGACAGCTTTCTCATACGGTGCAGCTGTGCGAGACCGGATCTAACTGCTGAGAAAACAGCTATGTTGTGAGAAAGAGCTGGGAAAAGTCCCATTAAGCCCTGGCACTTGCTCTTTGCCTACCTTATATTGCAAGTGTGTCTGACCCTGATCCTGTGCCTCACTGGCCCTGGCTTCCTTGCTCAGGCCTACTTCATCGCAATGTGGACTTACCTGGAGACCCGGACTCACCACTGAACCCTCTTGTCCTCGCTGAACTCACCTTGCTCCATAGGACAGTGTCTGGTTGGTGAGTCACTGCCCTGTCACCCTCAGCACCACCGTCTGCTCCAGGCTCCACTGCCCTGGCAGCCAACCTGACCTCGTTGCTCCCTGGTAATGCAGCTGCTGAAGGAGAATTTCTTCATTAGTTTTTAATTAGGATTAATTTCATCCTAAATCTCATTTGAGGTCCGTAAAGTACTTCCCTTGTCCTTCTCGCAGTCCAGAAGTCCACTGAAGCATAACTGCTCTCAGCAGGGAATAATGAGATAGCACAATAGTAGGTAGCAACTTTGCACACAGTTAGGCATAGGCACAAACACCAAACTGGCATTAGGCTCATGTCCACTGGAGTGGAGAAGGAAGTATACAGGATTTAGGTTTTAGGGATTTAACGCACTCCAATATAACAGTCATAAATGGTACTAAAAAAAGCCAATGCTGAGAGTTGTAGAGACACATGCCTCCCAAACCATAGTTATATAAATATATATATATGTATATATATATTGGATGCTACATAGTAAGAAGCTGGGAGAATAAGTCTTTTCCCAAAGTCAGAAGGTGGGTGAAAAGCAAAGTGAGACCAAGGCTCTTGCCTCCAAGGTTGTTCCTCTCCCAGTGTGTATCCATACAACTGCAGAATCAGCTGCTGCCAGGGCAGAAGCCGTACAAGTTGTTCAACACGGAGTCTTCTTGTTATCTGGGTCTACCCTTATCTACTGAGGTAGTTTAATTTCTGATTCTTCTCAACCTGCATGCTCGACTCTAGCTGCGCATTAAGAGACCTTAACAACTTAGTCCATGGCCTAGGGATAAGAGACCTTAGCAGCTTAGTCCATGGCCTAGGGATAAAAGAAATCATATTGAAGATGAAGGCAAGGGTGAGGGGCAATTTTAATACGATTAAATCTAAGTAGTACTCTTTGAGTGCAATGACAATGTAACTGAGATTAGAGTAGTAAACAAGCAATTATGGCTGCCATAGGAAAATGAGCATGGAATAATAAATAGCCAGTAAGTTTTCATGAAGAAATGATGTCACTTTTTTTTCTCTCTCTCATTTGGAGATTCTTCAGCTGCAAGGGACAGAAAAGAAGATACCCAGAGAGAATCACCATTGTGTATTTACAGCATTTCAAAACACTGAGTGAGACAACATCTGGAAGTTTTCACATTACAACTAGATGCAGCTCATAGCAGCTCTGGCTATAGGTTACAGCCTGTTTTGTGCTAAACTCTGTGTAGATGCACAAAAACAAAGATAAAGCTTCTTCAAACAATTTACAAACTAATTAAAACACTGGGAATACACAAGATAACTAAATCAGTTTTCCCATATAAGTGTTAATTTTGCTTCATAAACACTTAACCTTGGCTTCATTTCCTTAAACATTCTCCCATACAGAAAACTGATAACACAGCCTGTTTCTGTTTTATCTAGATTATTTGGGACACACAGCAGCATAGGATAAACTACCCAGTTTTACTCAGCTGCTTCTCACAAATGCAATTACCTAAATTTCAAATGTAGTATTATTGTTATAAAAAAATCATTGTTTATCAAAAAATTAATACATTTGTTCTGTTCTCTTCTCCTCTTCTCCTCCAACAAAAAAAAAAAGATGAAACCGCCTCTCTGATGATTCCTTAGAAAGCAGTAATTCTTACAAGAAACTGATTTAAAAGAGGGTCCAACAGTGATTATTTTTAAATTATTAGCATTATTTCTGTGCTTATTCTGCACAAGCTTCTTAAAATCCCCAACAACATATGGTACAAGGAATGTATGCTATTCCCACACAAACCAAACAATAATAAGTTTCTGGTTTGAGCCATCCGTAATTAGAGAGTAGCCACAGGCAGCTGTAGCTAAATTTAACCTATTAAAAGATAAATAGATAGAACAATCCATAGGGTCCTCTCAGTGTGACTAAGTATAAAACTGAAAACAGTTTTATTTTTCAAGAAAAAACAGATTAAGCAGAAAGTAGATTAAATTACACAGTGGTCATTTTTAGACATAAGTGGTTAGTTATTCTTGTTATGGTTAGCTACGGAATTTTAGTCCAACATGACAAACGAGGCAGCATGAAGGAAATTTATAAAGTAACTAGGATTTAAACACTATATTTTTGGTGGGGGAGAGAAAGGAGAGGAAGAGGCAGGGGGAGAATGCAAGATTAAATCAAATCCTAAAACTTGTTGCACAAAATATTTAGGTTTTGATTAGTCCTTAAAAGATTTATTAAGGCTACAGAACTGTCTCTTCTCTAAATACATTCAGCTTTGTCTTTACTATGTCTTCATTTTTGAATACTAGTTAAAGGTGAAAGCCGCAGACCCAAATTTCCTGTTAATATGGCTTTCCTGCAACACTCTCTTTTTAAGCATGGAGATGCCATTGTCAAGCTGAGAACAGGACTGTTTGGGTAGCCCACACATAGTCATCCTGACCCACGTGAGATCCCACACGGCCCTCACACTACTACATAAAAGCTACCACATAAAAGCATGCATTCCCCTAAGCCCACCATCACACTCGCCAATCTTCTACCACCCTAGGCGGCAAATGGCACTTGCTGACTGTGGCTTGGCAAGCGGACAGAGCCATAAAGGTCCAAGTGTTTGATGCCTACATCTTAGATAGGCTAAGCTATACCCTAGCTCATCTGCAGACCATGGAAACAACTCGGTGGGCACCTGAACTGACTTGCTATAACAGAAAAAGCTTGAGGTTTTTATTTCTCTCTGTTGAGTAATAAGGAAGCCTTCAATGACCATCTCAAAGTTAAAATCTAACTTCTGTCAGTCAAAGCTAGGGTAGATATCTGAATCTCCTTCACCGTCGTAATACTGCAATCTTGTGCTTTGAATGGGAATATAAAGCTTCTTCGTGCTTAGTGCAGGTCCATTGTTGAATCCCCCAGGAACAATTAACAAAATTATGCAGTCATTGAGAGATGGCTGCAATCATCTGGCTGTCAGAAGGCACAGCCAAAGTTGAGAGGGCCAGGAAAGAACAATTCCCAATATCCAGTTTCACTAACAAATTACAAACTGAGAGGGATCATCAACTCTTTATTAATCAGAGTTCATAGGGTAAAACTCATTACACGGTTATCTTCTTGTGATGTGTATGTAACTAGGAAAAAAAGCTGATGATCTGTTATGCCATGGTCTAAATGGGGCAATCACCCAAAATTTGTTTTTGCACTCAGTGAGTCTGCTCACCTAAATAGTGCAAGGACATCTTACAATAACTGTTGTCTTAATAAAAAAAAAAAAAAAAAAAAGTCAAAAGTAATTGAAACAAATAATTTTAAGAGAAAGAGAACTCTTGCTGTGGGCTGCCCAATTAATTTGTTCAGTAAACTGTGTGAAAACTCTGTTATTCTGTCCAATTTATAATTGCTTGGTTGTCAGATTAGCTTGATTCTAATTAGAATTTCCTACTTTTCCTACATTTGATTCTGACCAGTCATGCTAGAAATATTTCCGTCAGAGTTTTACTCAGGCAAAAATCAGAAGTGAACCATGTTTTATTGATAGAAATGAAGGTGCTTGGTTTACATGACAAAAAAACTCAATCATTTTCTATCTTTTCTATGCTTTTAACACTTCTTAGCCTGAAAGAAAATGGTAGTTAGTCAATATTGGTGTTTTTCTTTTGAGAGTGGTCCACAGAGTCATTCTTGAAACTTCTTCTTTTGAACTTGATATCACTGTAAGTCCCACAATGTATTTGATATATCTTCAATTATTAAATATGGTTCTGTGTTTCCATTTTCCCTCATACCCCATTAACAACATCCCTACTGTCCTTGTTAATATCTTATCAAAATGATTAGCCTTAGAAGAGCCCAGTATTCCAAAAATTCCATTAGAACATCTTCTTCACACAGGGTAAGAATACTCTTTACCAGAAACTCTTCGCTCACACCTTCCTCTCTTTGAAAAGAAATTTGTTTCCGATTTCCCTTTTCTATTACAGTAACTAACAAAATTCCAAGTTAGTCAAGCTTCCACAATTTAATTATTTTCTAATTATGGTTCTACAATTGCCTTCGAATAGTCAGAGCACAACAACCCAGAGATAACATTTCTTCAATTTCTTCCCTAAAATCCACTGAATATCCATGCAAAAAATACTATTTACAATTTATAAGTTTCCCATAAATGCTCTACTTTAGTGGTCCCCTTCTCTAGAACCTGGGTCCTACCCAGCCTGCAATTTTTTCAGGTCTGCTTGCCTTTGGTGTTTGGAATAAGGGAAAAAGGACTCGGATACGACTCAACCCTCATGCAACCATGCGGCAGGTTAGTGCATCAGAGCCTTTGTTAGCCCAAGGCCGACAAAATCCCTTCAAAGAGGAAGGAAGAAAGCAGGTAGAGTCAACCAGAAATGCCACAGTGCAGATCACGAGAACTTATCCATAGGGAAGAATAAGAAAAAAATTATAACTGTTAGTTTTAAAATAAACAGCAAAATAAATGGAGCTAAGCACAGTATTCCATTTTGATTGGACTCATTTGTAAATACAGGATGGGGAGAATTTCAGATCTGGATGTCCATGAAAATCAGCTCAGACCAACAATGAAAGGTAGAGATAGAGTAGAAGGATATAGCTTTATTATCAGAAGAGAATGTATTTCTAATTCACAAAAGCTGCCCTAAAAAGCAGTGACAATGTGCAACTTAGCAAGCAATGATTCAATTTCTCATATGGAGGTTGCTGGGAATCATATGCTGAAGAGATATCACTTTAAAGAACAATGTAAAATGTTGAAATGCATAATGTATAAATGAATTTCCTGGTCCTTGTTCACAAGTTCCAAGCAACAACAAGTTTCTCTGACTATATGACTCTCAAATTTTCTGAGACATAATTACTTAGTTAAATAAGACTTACAAGTTGTGAAAATGGTTTTGCCAATCATCACAACCGTTACTATCACTATTAACTTTCTTCCTTCGTCTAACTTATACTGCAGTATAAGTGCTAGTGGATTTGATAAATTGAGTCATATTCGCGTAAGAGTTATGAATTAAAAGGAAGCAACAGTTGCACCTAAAAACCCGATTGAAACTTTCAATTGATTTCATGTGTTTTTCCTTATAATTAAATACATTTTTGTATTAGGGAAGCAGCAGTAATGACATGAACGATTCTCAGGTCCAGCTAAAAAGATGAACAGAGAAATGAATCAACCAAATTGTTTCAAAGGTTTTTCAGGGTATGCACAGCCTGAAAGCAACCAAAGAAAAAAATCCTGCTTTATCCGGCACTTCAGATTGCTTTATTTTGTATTGCTGTTAACTTGCAAAATGAGTAAAAGCCAACTACAATAACATGAACAGATGACCTCAAAGAAAATATATCAAAAGAATATGTTTAATTTTTAGGATGACAAAGAAGTTAGGATCATCATAGGGTCATAGACGCACAGGGTAGCTCAGTTTGGAAGGGGACCCAGGAGGCCTCTAGTTCAATCTCTTGGTCAGGACCATGTGGTTCAGGTCCAGGCACATCTTGGAAACCTCATCAGAAAGAGGCTACATGAGTCTGACTCTTCTCACGGAGGAAAAGTTTCCTTATATCCGCCTTGAGCCTCTTCTGTTTCTGCTTAGATCTACTGCTGCCAGGACAGCAACCTGAAGTTGTTTCCATTTCCAGTACGGAATCCCATCTGGGAGTGGTAAGAACAAGTCACCTAAATGTGACTGAGAGGTCAGCTGCTCAAAACAACCCAAATTAGGCAGGCTCTACAGCGCTTACAAAATATATATATATATCTTTATATATATAAAGATATAAAAATGTCGGTCCACTGAACCCGTAAACATGTTGCAGAAAAGTATTAATTCATGTTTGAGAATAATTGTGTAATTTCATTTTTAAAATGTTATTCTAAATGTAAAACAACAAGAAAACAAAACCAAACCACTCAGATTTACTCCAAATTCATTAAGTAATCATTTCTATTGTGCCTTATAAAGGCATTTTTTCCCCAAAATAAGAGCTTAACAAATAAACAAAAATATTCTTTTAAGAGGCCATTTTTTAACAACTCCACCTCCAGTTTTCAGTCATTATAATGCAGGATAGTGGGCTTGGTCCAAATTTCCTGTGTTTGGTTTTTGTCTCTGATTGGCCACAAAGATAAAAGAATTTTAAAATCCCATAGGCAGCAGTATAATTCATCCTCAGTTATTCCCTCTGTTGAGCCTTTTAATCCAAACTAATGCAACACTACACTTTCTTCATACAAAGTTCCTCAGCTATTTGCCAAGAGGGGGAAAAAAAAGGAAAAAGAAACAAAATAAGGTTGCAAGGCGGAATATGATTTCTCTACTGGGAAATTAAATATGTCTTTTTCTGTCATAAGGAAATGTTTTTCTTTGGATAAGAGATTTTCTCCCTGTTCTTATCTTTTCAAATAGTTGTAAAATAGCTATAAGGAAATGCTGTTAGGGCACAAACATTACTCATCTTCTTAATTTATTTACTGTCTTTAAATATATGTGTAGCAACAACTAGAATTAGGAATGCCAATTGTATCTGCTCATGGATCTGGGGTATCCGGACTGTCAAATTCCTCAATAATACTAACCAGGAGTTAATTAACTGGAGAGAATTCTTATTTCTGCTATAATTGCTCTTTTCTTCTTTCCATATCTAAATGTAAAATACTCTGTTTTATAGACCCTCATCTATTCAGAAGATGCTTTGTAAAATTGTAGCTTCTATATTATTAGCAGTTAGTAGCTCAAGCTTTCGAAAGCTGAAACTTCAGCTCTGAAATTTAAACAATAATCACATGTGAATTTAGTTTTTAAAAAAGTAGCTTTTCTTTGATTCAATATTTTGTAATGCATATGTTGACCCGCCAATTCTTCTTCACTAATGTTAGGCCATAGCAGAGTATAAGCATACTATAATACAGCTGTTTGTTTGACCTTTTATGTCAGCAACTTAATAAATTTACAGTATTTAACTTTTAAAAATATTTTAAAAATAAATTACTGCATCCAATATATATATGTAACTATCCAGCTTCCTTACTTAGAAATTTGCAGTTATATTCAGAACAGCAATTAAAAAAAAAGGAATAGGAATAAGAACAAATACAAATACTAAACGCATTATCCATAACACTAATGTGAAACAGAAGTCCCTAAGACCTGCCTATTGTTTGCTTTGTCTAGTTCAATACTGGCTTTATTGTTAAATGTAATTGTAGAAAGAGATGAGAACTAACATTCAAAGTGTATTGAAACCCCTAAGCTCTAGGAATAAAAGAGAAACATAAAGAATTTACGTAGGTTAGATAGATTTGGACTTGAACAATGCTATGTGCTATCACGGAAGAGGAAGCAGGAGCATCAGCATATTTGTTTGCATGCTATGAATTCTGGCTTAGATTTGGGGTCTTAAATACTGCACACGTTAAAAAAATACACAACATGAAATGATTGAGAAATCAAGAAGAAGAAAAAAAGACATGATGCTAGAGTGAAAGAAGGAGAGAGGGCTTGCTGCTTATTTTTGAGGTTAGAGTCTGAACTCTGGGGGATAAAGACTAAATTTCAAAAGTGAAGAATGTTTAAGAGGCAGCAACCGTGCTTTGGCCACATCCGAATATCTACGGTCTACAAAAATAAATTAGCATAGTATACGCTTAGCCAAAATCCATAAATATCTTGGGTTTATAGGGAAAACTCTCCTAGGTGCTCACTAGAGAGCTTACTGAGAGCAAGTCCTTGTCACAGAGCCCTGGTCTGATCGTGTCCCGTAAGCACAATGTGGGGAAGAGGCAGAGAGCAGCAGCCTGCAGCGCCTTCAGCTCCGAGCAGCCACAAGCGTGTCCCCCACCTAATGGCAAACTAGCCTGTAGGTCACACAAACACAACCTGCCGTGGCAGTTTTCACACTGGACATGAAAGGCTGCCCTTTCCTTGTCAGCCAGGGAGACTGCTGAAAGGGGTGGAGAGAATCTGAAGGCAAAGTTCGAAAATCAGTTTATGAAATTAAAAAAAAAAATGACATAGGTGGTAGTTTCATTTCTGAATCTCACATCTGGCAAAAATATTTTTATATATAATGAATCTAGAAATCAACCTTTGTTGTAAAGTCAATTATAAAGAAGTTATGAAAGGAAAACAGAGGCCAGACTTAATTTATAACCTTCTGGTAGAAAACCTGAAAGCAACGACCAGGCCCCAAATGTACTCATTAGAATGACAAGACCTCCACAATAGCCACATGGAAAGTGCCCAAAAAGATCATATTCTGGCTCCATGGTGATTCATAAGGAATCAGAAAGCTACAAATGTTGAGAGTTATTGGAGAAAGATGTCTTGTTTTGTGCGTCTTACAAAATTGCTGTCTGTGATGAAATGAAAAGCCCTCATGAGTTATGTTTCACTAATGTAATACAATCTGTTCAGACAATGGGTATGCACAACTTGAGCCACTTCTGATCTCATCCGGGGAGGCTTTGTTATGAATGGTGATTGCGCTGAACAGGGCCAAGACCCTTCTCTCCTTAACCAAATCACATCCCTGTCACCGCTCCAGTCTCTACCCTCGTAGTTAAGCGCATCATTCAGGGAGCACTCGCACAGCTCTCTCTGGACATGGGCTGCAGAAAGCAAACCATTGCAACAATGTGCAAAGAAAGACAAGGCACACAAGTCATCATTTCAGCAATCTGCAGTTTTATTAACCCGCTTGGAAACACTGGGCAGCATATCAGACAAAACCCACCAATATTCTGTCTATGACTGTTCACTCTTGCCCAAGTGCTTTACGTCATCTCTTTCCAGCTTGGTCCCAGGACGTTCCCAGCACCTGGTCATCATTTGCCTCATGATGAGCTGCTCTGTGACAGGCTTCTCTCATCACAGATTGCCAGCTTAGTCACCACTTTGTCACCTCTGGCAGAAAGACTCAGGACTCCCGTCTGTCCTGATCCAGCATCCTAAAAATGCTTTCCTTTAAGTCATTCCCTGCTCCAGATTGTTAGGCAATGAAGCTCCATGATACATAGTGCATTTGACCACATTGTTTGAGGCTCCTAAATGGGAAGAACAATAATCTAATTTCCCTAGGCATTTGGCAGCTTATATGGAAGGGGGAGTATCCATTCTGCCTCAGCTAAACTGTCCCGGAGAGAAAACTCCACCCAGCTCTCAGAAGAAAGCAAGATGAGTGACGCAACCCCCTAGCTTCTTCTAAATACCATGGCTAGGAGGGTGAAAACTGCTCATCGGAGACCACAGGCATGCAGCAAAAACATAAACTCTCAACAGTGATCTTCTCTCCTGCGTGCTACTTGTACCACTTCAGCTCATCTCCTGGCTGCATATAGACCCTCCATCTGCTTCACCCCTGTGTGCCCACCACAAGATAGACCCAAAGAAATGGTCTTTATTTTCTTTGTCAGATTATGAGTAGACTAAATTAACATCAAAAATATCATCTATCTGCTGCTCTGTTCTCTTTGACTCTACCATTACATAATGATTCCCAATCCTGATCCTGGGGTTCTATTCTAATATTATTATGCCATCTGGGACTGGGAAGATAAAATACAGTGGTAATATCTGAGCGATGTTCTGTAACTGTCTAAGTAAAGAGAACAAGTTATGACAATCTGTACCACCATTAGCTTTTGCATAAGATAAAGATGCATTAGGAAAAGAAAACAAGGAACCCCTATCACATTCTAAGTTAAAGCCTTATTAAACAGCAGTCAGTGTGTTTAATTGGATCTGCTTAGGTTCTGCACTATGTCATGTGGTGCAGGAATTAAACTTAGTTTTCCCTAAAGGCATTATCTCCCTGGAGCTTCAACATTAGTTCAAGGAAAATGATGAGATAGCAAAGAGAATGTTTCACTGCAATGAAACATGTTCTAGTGGTCGTTGAACTGCATCTTTATTTGTGTAATTTTAAAAGCACACTATGTTTCAAAGCGGGGTCTGTGATTCTATAACATATCTAAAATTCCATAGTTGTTTATGACGGATGACTTTTAAATTAGCATGTATTGCCAAGAATTCATTTTCTAGAAACTGGGGATTGCTGAAAGTGGAATCAAATTCCAGTAGGGCTGGCCACTTCTTAAACCAAAATGTTTTAACAACGGCATGAAAATGCAGTTACGTGTGAGAGAACAAGAAAATAATCGCAACTAGATTTCAGAAATGGCATTTTTTTCGATTCATGTCTGCATACACACAAACTCACAAGCTTTAAATGGTCATCATAAGTTACAAGATCATGCTAAGTTAAATTCAAAACTAAAATGCTGACATGACAGATATTTTAGGTTTATTTAGATTGATTTGTTACATTTCTGCTGTGGCTGAAATTTTGATTTAGATGAGTCACTTTAATTCTGATTTTCATGACCCAAATTCTGTTTAGACAGTGACTATAAGTCCAAAGCAAAGCTTAGCTGAGATTATCAAACTTTGCTTCATTAGGGGTGAGAATCAAATTCTCAATAGGTTTGAGCCAAAACACAAGCTTCATTTCAAATGTGTCCTAATTTTGCAACAATTTTTTATATAAAAAAAAAGGTTGTACAATTTGTTATAAATGGTGCCCTTCAGTCTATACCATTAATAAAAAGCCTCATCATGATGTCAGTCCATGTTGAAGTATTACCCTTTCTGGGTAGAGGTTTGCATGATATACACCAGTCATAGTGATATTATTGCAGTGGAATACACTTGCCTTGTGAATCTTGCAGACGAAAGGTTTCGGAAATGTTCACATATATTTAAGAAGTGTGAAGCATTCTGTTTTGACATAAAATTAGATTAGAATCTCTCTTGTGAATATAAATAGCAATTTAGTGGACTAATTATTATTTAAATCTTCTTGATTTTCTTTGAGGAATTCTATTATGCTAATAAAATGTCCTCTCTTTGCATCTTTAGCATAACAAAGCTAGATCTTTATAAATTTGCACATCTTTTCAGTGCTCACAAATTCATCCTCCCTTGCCTCCAGCTGTATTTCCCCCCAAACCCCACACCAACACCACATAATCTGCCTGTGATTACCTTGTCTTTCTCTTCAGTAGGTGTTTGAATAGTCTGTTCCTGTAATGTTCATCTATTAAACACAGTCTCTTCAGAGTGTTTTCCCTTTGTGTTTTACACCAAGGGGGTCCCTGACTCCAGACTCTCCAAACCACTCACTACTGTTTACTCCCCTCTTTTTTTGCTGCCACTTGGTGTCTGCAGAATAGGCTCATTAAACTAAAGATCCTAAGCTTCTGCTTATGAATGAACCCAAATGAGCCAAAGTGACCCACTGTTTTGCATAACAATATTGATATATCTTTGCTAATTTGGGAAGCAACAAGTAGAACTTCTATTACCTAGATCTATCAGGTAGAGTGATCCTAGGATCAGAGGCATCAAGGCAATACTCTAAGACAACACATTGTTTTCAAGAGCATCATCTGTAATAGATGCCTCGCTATCAGACCAGAAGGAAAACAATATCAAAAGCCTCTTTTCACTGTAGACTTAGTAACAGCTGGATGATTTCTTTCTTTCTTTCTTTTTTTTTTTTTAACCCAAGACTTAGGAAGAAAAGTATTTTCTCAGAGTGGAATTTTTCATAAGATCATGTGGATTTCTCTTACATTTCAAAAAGAAAATGCCTTTAAAATTGCTAAACATTTCATTTTGATGAAGCAAAAAGGTTTCAGCAACATCATTTGGAATCCTTTGATTAACTATGTCATTCTCTGGAAATATAACATCATTGACTCCACAATCTGATCTGAAGCAGGCTGGGTTTTTTTACTCTTTCTTTCAGAATACAATATTTCTTCCAAAATAGGAATTCTGTTTTACTAACACAATTAATTTAGTCTCATACAGTTGGCTCCTTTCTAACGTATCTCCGAGGCACTTCCAAAGTCCCCTGGCTTCATGTAATGCTATGCTAAACCTACGCTGACAGTCCCAATGTGAATTTAAGTTCGTGCATGAATTCTTGCTAGTAATCTTCCCCAACAAGGACACATCAAATCACAAGAGTTCTGGCATTTCCCATCGCTTTCTCACTATGTCACCTTATTTTCTCAGAGCGCTTGGAAGTAGTGAAAGGGACAGAAATAAAACCACTAATTGCAATGGTAATAACTAGTAAACTTTAAACTGGAACAGTTTGACAGGTAAACGTAGAAAAGTCAAATCTTAAAAATGGAAATTAAAAGCTGCTTTAACATGAGTATGACATTTTAATGCAAGTCAAACATGTATGCCAGAAAAATTATTTGCATTTTGTCAAGATTTGCATGATTTACTCTGTTAAGGTTTTTTTTTTTTTTTTTTTTCCACAGGATCCTCCCAAAGTTTAAAATCTCAATGCCTCTAGACTCCTGCATTCCAGGAATGAGTTCACTGGCCTAAAATTTGCACTCTGTCAGAGGCAAGGGAAAAAAAAAAGAGCTTGGAAAAGTATAAAATCTGACAAAGAATAAGAAAAGGTAAATTATATATGGAATAAGAATCTTTATATTCACATGTGCTAAATGAAATCATACACATGAAGTGTTAAGACTAAAACCAGAACTTTCACTATAAATTAACTGACAAGGATTTTAAACAGGATTTTTAACATTATCCCTAGGAGGAATACTCAGAACTTCAAAGGTGATTTCTTTTATTTGCTAAATCATAAAGATTCTTTTGGCAGGGGTCAGAAAGGCCATTCTCACCTATAACTGAGAATAGTCTTATTAACAGCATTTGGATCATCTTCCAGCACAACATAAACTATCCCAGCCCATACTCCTATGAGCAATGCCATATGAAGAAGCTCTCACTGAAGCCCCTTTTCTCATATAATCATGTGGTGACCTAGACTGAAAAAATGGTGTTACTGAAACAAACAAACAAACAAAAAACAGTTTCTGTGCTCTTAGGCACTTTTTTTTTTTTTTCAGCAATTCCTCAGGTCAGCTGAATTGTGTCCCTAGGTAGAACTTTTGCTAATGTAGGCGGCTTCCTGCCGAAGCCATAGCCATGGAATGAAGAAAAGGCTGGTACAAGATATCCTGAGGCTGTGTGCACACACCACTCTCTTTCGGGTTGCATGTCACATTAGCAGCTTAGAAGAGAGTCATTCTCCTTTTGCTTGTTTTGTGCATGCTGCCACCTATCCAATCTGCCATTTGAACTGCTTGTGCGATGTGCGAGCACTCACTAGTCCATTTAAGGCAAAATGCACTAGATATTAGCTTGCATAATAGTAGGACTCTGCAAGAAGTTCGGAATTTCTTAGAAAATGAGACTAGCCATCAGAAGCAAAGGGACGGTAACCTCCAGAGAAACGGCAGTGAGCTGCTGACACCATGCTGGAGATGGAGATCTCTTTAGGCACCACCACTGCAGGACAAAGAATTATCCTGCTGTCTTTATATGTGTGTCTGTCTACCTAAACCCTTACAGAGAGTACAGTTAGGCAAGACGGGCAAACTGATACTAAAAAAAAAAAAACTCTGTCTTTCTTTTCTGTCTCCTCTCTTTGTTCTTGGCTAGACACTGTTGTCCTTACTCGTGCCTCATCTCTGCCTGCCACCTGACCTCTAAAGAGCTGATGTAGCTCTCGCAACTGGCAAAAGGCTTTTTCTTCTTCCTCCTTAGTCGAGCTGGCTTCCTGCTAGTTCAGGGAGAGGAATCTGCTCACCGAGTTGCAGCGATGATAATATATTAAACAGTAGCAGGAAGCACTCCAATGCACTGGAACTGGCTTGTTTACACCGCATACAGCAAATTGTTAAAATGACCCCGATATGGCTTTGGCTCAGCTTTGCTACCTCTCTCCCAACAATTCCTAAGAACAGCTGGGATATCATCATGCACCAGACCGTTCCCAACAGGCAGCTTGCGCATGACCACCAACTACTGGGAGGAGAGAGAGTGTGAAGGATAAGGAAGGGGACTGCTCCTTGCCAGCTTTTCTCCATGCTGGAGCATGGGCCTGGCCAAATATAATTTACCAGAATGCAGGTAGGTCAAATTATCAGAGATAGCTGAGAGTCAGTGCAAGAGAAAGGAAGAAGTGAGCAGATAAAAAAAGGGGTTCAGAGATTCAGCCTGTCTCTAACTGCATCCTTGAAGATTTACACTTTTGCTTCTTAGCTAGTATTAGTATTAGTTGCTGCTGACTGCAACAAATACACTAGTCATCTGCAGAGTTCCTATGGAGGCAGTTATGTGCATGAAGGGAAAAGCTATTTTCTTCATCTCCATTCCAAGGCTGTGGCATTGTGTTGACACAAGGTGACCTATAGTTTGACATTAGGGACACAAAAGCCATGTAAACTGCGGTTAAATGACATATAAGTGGATGTGAAAACTGTTGAAAGTTTAGAGAAGGAAGAACATAGAGGTTCATCTTGGATCCACCATGGAAACCTTTCCATGTGAGCAAGTACATGCCAGTAAGTCTCTCAGGTATCCGTTAGAAGGACACATCACCAGAACTGGCCATATGTTATCTGTCTAAGAGTTTTCATTTGTGATTTTGCAAGAAGTTAGATACATGATTTTAAAATAAAAACTAAAAAAGCAAAGTTTGCCACAGTAACTTCTGTTAACAATCACTTGTCTTGATGCACTGGTGGAGCCTATTGTCATCAATTTATACCTAGAGGAATTTGGAGGAGATTCTGATTTCTATAAGAATCCCCGAATCTTTCTCACATCTGCTACCTCACTTTTATAACTACAGGCAAAATAGAGGGGAGACAGCTGTCTTAACTGGATCAGGGCCAAAAGGAACATCATTGGTTTCTGAAAAACACCTTATTATAGTTTTTAATCTAGTTTTGTTCATGGACTTTTCTCTGCCTCAACTCAAAAAGGCTTCATCAGCACAGCTCATGGTAAAAAAGTTACACTGCAGGAGTTTTGGTATTCAGAGCAGTTCACATTACAGTGTCAAATAAAACTCTGAAGCGCTTTGCTTTCCCCAAACTCCAGTCACTTCTCTCTGAGGCTGCCCTGGCAATCAGGTGTCACTGACCAGACGATTGTCTGGTCAGTGACACAGCACAGCCTGCTCAGCTGACAGGGAACAAATTCATCCCAAAAAAGTGCATTCAATTCATTGATAAATTAGAGATCAGTTAAGGAAAGGCTGTGACAATGTACAGAGGGTCGCTGGAGAAAAATGAGAGAGACATCAGGTATATTAGCATTTTGGTAGTTGATACAAAAAAAAACCCATATTTCATCTTTCCTTTATGATCTGTTTGTCTTCATATTGCTTCTCAGAGTGGGTCTTGATCCCACAGGTTATAACTATTCTGCTGAGCAAATAACTTTTCAGGGCCCAACCGATGGCTCTGATGCTAAGTGGCATCAATTGACGCACATCCCAGTGCTTAGCAGCAGACCCCAGCAGAACTGATCTGTCTTGGAAAGTTGGCAGGATTTGTCTTGTCTTGTTTTTTCCAGAACAGGGTGCACAGTGGGGTAAAGTACTTGAACTCGCTTCCTGGCTCTCTTTTATTTAGTTGAACAGACATGCACAGAAAAAAAAAATCACTGCACAGCATCTGGAAAGAAAAGATGGGGTCAAGGAAGCTTGACAAGAGGAGTTCTTTCCATGGCAGTTTTTCAGTTAATTACTCAACGAAGCGTTTTCCAAAGTTGTGCTCTCTTGTTGAAGCTTTCAGTACCGTGATTCCGTTTGACATTTAGAATTAGCTCAGGACTTCCTCACTGGGAAGTTGCCTCACAAGGATCTTGGCTTTGAGCATCTGATTCAAGAATGGAAGTTTAAAAAAAATCCAGCTAAATAAATAAAAAGTATTTAAACTAAAATGTTTGCACTAGTTAATCCTTAACAAGAAAAACAGGTATTTCTAACAATTAATTATTTGAATTGCTTCCTTCTAAGGCCTCCATACTTTGATACACTTTGCTGATAATTTTATAGATAAAATCTTGCCCAAAGCTGCCTTTGTTGGTTGTTTTTTACATTAACACTTCTTTAATTATTCTTTAATTAAGTACCCTCACCCCCCTTTCTCACCTGAGGTCTCTGATCCTTCAGTGGCAGAGTCTTAAAAAGCGAAATAAAAAAAGTCAATCTTGCATTAAGAGGTTATAATCTTATTCAACTATTGTTATGTCATGAAGTATGATGTCAAAGCTTGGAATGCTTATGCCCCAAAAGTCACAAGGAGAATGTAGGAGCCCAGGGTTGATCTGCAGCAGTGACACAAAGGTGCTCTAAACCTGTCATAAGTAGCTGCTCGAAAAAAGGGTACATCTGCTTTGCCTCTATGAGCTGATGAGAGGCAGTTGTAGGGTCTCCATGGACCTGTCCTTGATTATCTACAAGGGCCCTTCTTCTTCTTTACATTGTTATCTGCGCCAGCTTCTTTGGGCAGAATTACTATCTGTTCGAGATTCCTTCGCAATGCTGTTAATATTTTTCACTCCCTTCTGGAATTCTCTTTTTTTATTTTCCCTGTATTTTCATCACACTTGTTCTTTATCTGCTTTCCTCCTTCCCTCCTCCCCTCATTCCACACCCCATCCCATCTTTCTCTTTCATAGACTGGTAGTCTCAATTCTTCTTCTTTTCTTGTTCTGATTGTGTATCAGTTCCCACATGATATCAACCAAACATCCATTTGCACAACCTAGTGGGGAACCTGAGTTTTCCACCATTTCTACAAATCCTGGTTGTGTCTCTTTTTCAAAGGTCAGTTTTCAAAGGTCCAGTTATCTAACTGTGACATCAACCAGACATAAATTTATACCAGAAATTAGGTGTTTTCTGACCATCAGAGGAATTAGATTTTGAAAGTGTGTCCCAAGTTATGCAGACAAAATAATATCATCTTAGTACAAGGCAGAGCTTAATCAACTCATCAAAAGACATTACATAATACAATATGACATAACAATAGAATAATGTAATTTTCCAGTATTCCTATAGCACTGAACTGGTACTCCCTGAGCCAAAGACTATCTCTGAGCTTAAATATTGTCTTAGTACAAAAAGAGAGGATCTCCTTGGACCACAATTTAATGTGTATAACTTCAAATTAAGAGTTTCACCCTAAAACCAGAGACCCATTCAAGGACATCAACAAAGAATTATGCAGATTTATTTTCAGAATTAACAACAGATTAGCGAAAGCATGCATACGATTGCTAAATGCAATACAATCTCTGTGTTATATGATACTATGCATCATTGTAATACTGTAACTTTCAAAGTGCTTGCAAATGGGAACAGAGGAAATTGATTCCTGGATTCCCTTTTCGTCTATACAAGACTTATTTAGATCACGTTTCTTTTACCTAGTTCCAAATACCTAGTAATTAGACATCTGAGCAGAAGACATTGTTCTGGACTCACTTAAAATTCAATAGAGAGAAACCTCCTGGGAGCAGTTCATCGTGTCCTAAAATAAGCATCTAAGATAGATAGCTCAGATGAATCACACTCTGAAGGTACTTAATATACACGTCTATTGGAGGAGTTGGCTTATGGTGACTACTTCATGCTTAAACGTCAATATTAGTGAATCAAATTCCACACTTCCATCCTTCTGTTAGTTTTCATTATGAATTGAGTGAGGATCTTTCCTTATGAAGGTCTTCATGCTTGTGAATATCTTTATGCTAGTCTTTCACATAACTCAGATCTTGAATTTACTCTTCAGAAAACAATGCTAAAACCTGTGGCTGAGACAGATAGAAGGTTTATTGATATTTTTAAAGGACAACTAATTTACATGAATCTGGAGAGCCCCTGAAGATGAATAAGATTTCAGAATTACAGATGCCAGCAATCCTGACCATTTATATTATTTTCTATGTTTAAATGAAATTTCCAAATTCCATATGGCCTCCAGAGTTACGTATTATAAATGTATCATTGTGATTTTTCTCCTTTGAGGTTTCTAAGAATAGAAATTGGTTGCCAAAGTAGAAAGAGAGCTGCTCGCTTTTGGTATATTCATTGCTAACAGTTGTTATTCTTCCATTCATGTTTACATTTTGAATGACTGATCAGATATTAAGCGCAGGAAATAACTTTCCGTGAGACTGACTGTACTCTCGCTCCACCGCATTAATAGCAGCAGTTTCAAACAGGGACTGGGCTAATTTCATGGGCTTTGAGTCATTGCTAATTATGCTGCTGGTCAGAGTGGCAACTCATCCAAACACAGTGCAAGAAGAAGAAAAGGCAGGAAAGGAATCTCAAAGTAAAAAATGCCTGGTTTCCTTCTTGTCTAAGACTTCCAGGAGTGTCTTCCATCCAGTCTTTAAACAAGTAGGTTGTGCCTTGATCTCCATTTCTTCCCAGAAGTCATTCACTCTTTCATTCATATGTGAGCAATGTGGCCAGACGGACTCAAGCAGTGGTCATACGACAGGGACTAGCTTCTGGCCCCACTGAAACAGTTTGAAAGGTTCCTCCGAAAGTCAAATGCCACCTGAACCAGAGAATATGAACTGGCCTGTTAAGCAGTGTGAATCCTGTAACAGCACAAGCTGTGTTCTTAAAATGATAATGATACACGTTGGCATTTTTTGTGACTGCATTTTTCAATGCTCTATGTTATTTGAGCAAATTGCACTCTTATTGGAGTGCATTTCACTACATTGTGTACAACATACTCCAACACACCAACAAATATGAGGGCTCATATCTCTTTTCTTTGAGAAACAACACATTTCACGTAGTTATTAGAGCCACTTTGGGGGGCATTACCAAATAGAGCATATTTATGATTTCACCTGGTATTGCAAAAACAAAAGTCACCTCATTTACTAGGTTGACCCTAACAGTAAAAGGAATATAAAGTACAATTAATGTTTCTAGATAAATTGGTTAGGTAATATCTATCAATAAACAGAAATCTGCAGAATAGATGAGATTCTGTTTTCAATGGTAACTGAAAAAGTACAGGAAAACAGCCTCCTCAGTCTTTTTCTTCTTTTTTTTTCTTTCCTTTTTCTTCATTTTTCTCATACACATGAACACATGCATATGCATATACATTACAGATATATGTATGACTATCATGACTTAGTATGACTATCAGAATATATTTATTTCACATTAATCTCAGATAACAAAATGTTTATTTTTCATCTTTTGTACAAAAATGAGTTAAAATTCAGACCTTCATAAGCCTAAAGTCTATTTTCTCCTCTAAGGGCAGAAGCTATCTAACTACATTCCCAGATGCACTTCCTCTGCTAGATATTAGTATTACAAGGTCTAAAAAAAGCTGGTGTTAGCGTGTAGATTTGGAGCCCTTTGCTAGACTCTAATAATATGTACAAATTCCCTTCTGTCATCAGAAGCTCAGCAGAAATTATTTTGGATTTTCTAATACCATCTACAGGAGGTGACACAGGATATCAAGTCCATGCATGTAATAATGAAAAACTTAAAGAGGAAGAACTTTTTAATGTCAGCAGTGAAGCCAGTTCATATATTTCATTGAGGTTAGCATACATTTGGAAGGTCAATATCTATCAAGCCTTAAATGACTCTTCCACTATTTGGAGAAGATTTTCTTTCTTTATTTTATATTTCTTTTAAGTTAGAGGTAGGCTAATTTTTTTATTTCTTTTTCATTCATATTTTTTCATTTTTCACTGTTCCTAAGAACACATAGAATTCATTCTCTTCCACCTACATTTCTTATCCAGAATTTGTTGTCTAGAAAATGTTGTCTATTATATTTAATCTTTTTTATGTACTTGTATAGATGGAGAACTTCATTTTGGTCGAATTCTTCTCTTTAGTAGCTTTTAGCTTTTAGCAGCTTTTTAACTGCTTTCAGTAGCAGTATTCTAGTTCTAATTGTGAGGAATCACACAAAGACACTTGGAGAATTCTGAAAAATTCTGTTATTATTATTATTAACAGTAGAGGATCAGATTTATCTGCAGTCAGACAGTGAGAATGGCAGTACCCATGCGAAATTCAATAGCAATAAGCACTAGTGAGGTATGTGATAGATGCAATGTCAGGAGCTGTGACTATTGCCATTGCCCTTGCTGCATCTGACAGCCCACACTGAACAGAAAAAAAGAAAGATTTGCCTTACATGAAGAATTCACAATCCAAATGGCAGATAATCAGATAATTCAGTTTCTGAGAATCTGAGATGATATAAATTCCTGCACTTTGAGTCAATCACCACCTAATCAAGCCTGAGCTCTTCATGGGACAAGTAAGGTCAGCATGAAAAGGTGTATACAGATTTATATAGCAAATATGTCAATACCATGAAAAGAGTGACTATTCTGAGCATAATGTATTTATTTGTCAATTAATTTATTATCTAAGCAGCTTCCACACTAAATAAATTCTAAATAATTTCCACACTGACTTGGCCAGAATGCTTTGAAAGTAGACCAGTGGCCCAAAGTAGCTTGTGGAATACGAAAGGAAAAAAAACAAGCAGTGTCTCCAACTTCTTATGATTAGCACTAATCTGCCATTTAAAATAATCTGTTCTAAAAAATACCAAACATTTTACTTCCAAATACATCCCACAAAAAATCCAGTGAAGCTTTCAACCTTTATTCCTAAATTAAATCTGCCGAAAGCATTGAATTCCCTGTACTGATGTCCTATAAGAATGGCCTACACTATATTAAGGAATTTCATTCATTTTTTAACTAATCTTATCTCAGTAAATTTCATGCAAAATCTTTCATGCAACTTGCATAAATACATGGATAGCTGTGATGCTTCTATTAAATTCGGACAGCACTTATAGTTACAGAAAGCAAAAACATTTAAATATTTATGCTGTAAAGTTTGTCTAACACTGCTGAGGTGTTCAGCAGACAAGCAATAAAAGTTGGTTCAAAATGCCTCATAAAACTAAACTGCTCTTAAGCATGACAGGCAAGGTCTGCCTTACACTTGCGTTTCAAATTGTTTATATTTGATTGTTTTCCATTATCTCCAAATGAGGTGAGTTTCTCTAGGGTCATGGTCTGTTTCTTGTTATTAGTTGACATGTTCTACTGTGTTTACAAGATAAAGTGTATTTGATATTCTGTCTTTTTGTTTAAATTTATTGAGGTTGAAAGATATCTGAAAGTGGTTAATTTTCTTCCACTCCAAGCCTTCTTCATATCCAGCCTAATTTATTTTCTTTATGTAATATTCCTGTCTCAAAAATATATTAGGATACAAAAATATGGGCCACTTCATACATGAAGTTTCTGCTGATTTACATTTAGAGTGGTTGCAGATCTGGGCTCTTAAGGATAGACATGCAAAAACTGAGATTCACCACTGCTTTTTTTTCAGCTGTTCTGCAGCTGAAAACATCCAGGTTCATTTTTTAATGATCTGCCCAATCACATACCAACATTTTGTCCTGTGTAACTCAGAGGGCAAGCACGTGTTCCAGTGAAATGAAGCACCTTTTGAAGAGATCTGAAAGCATACATCAGTGCATTATAAAAAAGGACTAAAAATAAGCAGCATGAGAGCAGGCACAGATCAACACACCTCTGAACTGGCAAGTGAAAGCAGGTCAACTAAGTGTCTGGCGATTTGGAACTACATTCCTCTCAATATACAGTGGCATCTCAAGATACTCAGTTGACAAGCATGTAATTTAAGATAGGCTAAACGTCTCTCTAAACTATGAGCTCAGCCCAGCTAAGCTGCCATTTGTCAGGCAGTTTAGCTGGGCTGAATTAGGGGTCTGGCCTCAGCAGGGTAGGGGAGCCTCAGGGAGGAAGGTGGGAAGCAGGGGGTGGCAGAGCTCTCAGGGCCCTGACACCAATACTTTTAGTAACATCAAAGATGCCTCTCCATAACCCAGTTATTTCAAACTGGTGCCCCACGAGGACATGGTTCTCCCCTCAGTGCTGTATCACAGACTCCAGTCCTATTTATACACACAAAGGCATCAAAATAGCTTATATACATGACTGCGTTTAAATCATTTGAATCAATCTTCTCAGTTCCTCCTTCATGGAGCAGGTGGACTCCACGGTAGAAAGAGTCTCCTTTGAGACTCTGCGGGAAAGGCAGGATTGAAGCGTTATCCTAGAGGTAGCAAATTTAGCAATGCGTTTGGTGAGGCATCTGTGTTCACAAGCAGTGAATCAATTCGGAACAAGTATTTCCTTTATGTGGTCAAGATGAGACTGGTCATGACCCCAGTCACAATCTTATTCTAGAACAGTTCCCATTTCATTCAAATTTATAGTCTCCTGAGTCCCAAACTCACAGTCCTGCTATAAATTTTTCACAGTATCCAAGAACATCACAGCAGAAAGGACTATTGAAAACTTGAAGACTCTCCAGAAGTATACATGATCTCTAATCATGAAGCCTGTGTGAAATCTACACTATCTGGAAAATTATGATTACTGTCTTACTGTTATATAATTGAAAGATCTTATCTTTGTTGTTGATGTATTTTCATATTTGGTGGAAACCAATCATCATGTACCTTGTCATCACTAATATGCATTCCATCGTCCATCCATTCAGATGGTGTGAGAGATTGAATAGTCATTTGACAGCTGGATGAGGAATGTGGTCTGTTTAAAAACTAGCTCAGAGATTTTGGTCTGGTAAAAAAACAGCCCAGAGCCAGATCAGAGAGCTGATCAAACTGGCCATGAAGCTGCACAGATGCCTGGCATAAAAAAAAAAAAAAAGTAAAAATGTGTGGCCAGCGTTAAAGGAAAGACAGGGCTATCCATCATGGTTGCAACTAGAACTTGTATTGGCCTAAGTCAGTTGTAAAATTACCCTACGAACAGATGTTTGGAGGCAATAGACACATTAACTATGCAACATTAAAATACTGCAACTGTAGTACAAAAGTATTTGAGGCCCTCATATAAACATAAAATTATTAAAATGGAGCTAATATCTATTTTTTTTTCCAGAAATACTAACAATCTGCAATGTGCCACCAGTACCTAGATCTGACCAGGCTAGACAATACAGAGACCTGGCCCCTGTGGGGTTGAGTAGTCCCAGCTCCTATCACAATGCCTTCAGTGCATGTTCAAGAGCACGCTGAAGGCAGCCCACCGAGATGAGACTGCCTCCTCCCACAGCTCCTAATCACACAGGAGAATCAGCACTAAAAGCTAACAAGCTGGCCACTAATGAATGCTGGCATGGAAAACACAGGTTATACCCTACTACTATTTTTAAGTTAAGCAATGACTTGCATTCGGGGTTTTCTGTTGTGAAGCTGCTCCACAAGCCATGCCTGATACAACCCTTTCATATCCCATTTAGTAGTTCAAAAGGCCTGTATTGCCTTCTGCAATTTTCCACAAAGCCTAATGCTAACTAGACATATGTAGAAAACAAGTGAAATTCATTTTCTGATTGTTTCCAGCTATGATTTCTCACAGGAAAACCTGACCACAGCGCTGTCAGAGAGCCCAGGCTGAGGTTTTTCTGAATCTCTCCTATTGAACCTGTTCCATTTTTTACAAAGTAGCTCAGTAGAATAAGCACTGAAACAACAGTCATCCCACTACGTGTTGAGTATCCCCATCACGAGCTTTGAGAGCCATTCTCAGTGTTTCTTTGGCACAATGCATATTTAATACGGTGATACAGACCAAAACAGCTTCACTAGAAGAGCTAGAGAGACCCTGTCTCTCACTCTTCTATCAGAACTCACAATCCTGGCAATTTTAGAGGTGCAACCTTCAGATTGAGTTATGCAGAATATACCTCAGGTGAGGTGTATTTTACTGGCTTTATAGAGTCATTTATTGAGTAAAGGAGAAAATGAAGACCTCATGCTTTTGCACAAGCTTGTTTCTGTGCTAAGCATTGTGTGGAATACATAACAGCAGCAAAACAGCTGCCGGCCACTTACTCCAGCATCCCAAGGGACAAACAGATGAGCTGTATCTCTAGCTGTCTAGTGTTCCCAAGACATAGACACCCTGACATGCACAGAAAGGCTCGTCTTGAATAGGCATCTAGAGAGTGAGGTGAAATAGCTCCAAGGGCTGAATCCTCTCGTGGAGAGAGGTTTTTGCATTAACCTGCTAACTTTTTTCATATTCCAGTTAGAGACGTTCTCATTTTAGCAGTGCAACTCACCACTTTCATCTCGCATTTGTTTAGAAACATTTTTAGAGGAACTCTAGAGAAACGGATATCTGTTGAATTTTTAGCCTTAGTTCCTTTTTGGCAAATCTCTCCCTAACTTCCTTGGGAAAGATAATATCCTCACAGATGAACTCCCTGTTCACGAAAAGCATTTTAATAAATTATATGGCCTGATGACCTGATGGCTTATTTGGGAGACAGAGGAGTCTTAACAAGACCTATAAATGACAGACTAGTTTAAAAAAAACAAGTGGGTTGGGATGTATAGATAACTTGGAGCTGCAAACTCTTAAGAATCAAGTAGTAGCTCCCAATATGTGAGTTATATGATTTTTCATGCTGCCAGAGATTTGAGTTTTCACCAGTGGAGAGGTGGGTCTCAAATATCAATTTATCTGTCACTTATATTTGTTTTAACATAGCATAATTTCTCTGGCTTCTGTGTTAATGGGAGAGGATGCATGAGGATGTAATGACCCACCCCAAACAACTTTTTACTGAAGCTGAAAAAATACTGTGAAAGATCTATTTGATTTAAATATAAAGAAATTCTTCATTCCCACCACATAAACTCTTACAGATATTTTTGGGGGAGAAAATAAGTGGAGGTTGTACTGAAAGAAGGAACTACACCAATTCTAGTGCTTAGTGCTTTTCCAAACCAAAGTTTGTGGGTATGGTATTGTTTAATTTTATTGTAAATGTGATCTTAGTAACAATTCCTATATGTTGGCTGCCTATAAAGTGTTCTACCAGTCTCTCCTGTCAGTATTATGGAAAGAGTTAATTTAATTAGCTACCTTAAACATATGCATTGGGATGTATAATAGTCTGACTTGAATAGCTACTGCTTTCTGCAGAGTCCTTCAGTATGAAGAGATGTCCCTAAATGACTATAATTTTCTAACTTTAGTCTAATCACATACACTTAATGTAAGCTATATAATCAGTAAGTAACTAGATATAATTGAATATGATAATCATTATATTTGGGACAGTATCCAATGGCTTCTCCTCACCACAAGACCAAGAAGGTACTAAAAAGAATGCATATAGGACAGCACTGTACAGGTGTACAACTTTAGAGACTACTGAGACAGGCAGAAGAGAGGCCCAGAAAAAGGACTGAAACATCAAAGTACTGTTATCTGGCTAATGGAAAGGGAGGGGATATGTAAAAAGGAATGCGAATAGGCAGAAATGGGTGAAAAGGGAGAAAGAAAAGAAAATAGGAGATAATATGAGTGGCAAATATTGGAGGAGGAAGTGGGTAGGGAGAGGGAAATAGTAGAAAAGCTGAGAATATGACTGCAGTGACCTCCAAGTACATACAGCTCTATCATTCAGAAGACAGAAGGTCTGTTGCTGCCCTCATTGCTGCTGTAGGCGTTAACTGGTATTAACTGGAGTCGCTGCTAGATGCTGGCTGTGCACGGAGAGGGGAGGAAGGCAATTACAGGAAGGCAATTACAGGAACGCACATTCCCTGATTACTAAAGATAAATGTTTATGAGTTTCAGAAAATGTTTGGAAGCCAAATAAAAACAGATCACTATGACAGTGAGGGTGACAGAGCACTGGAACAGGCTGCCCAGAGAGGTTGTGGAGTCTCCTTCCCGTTTGGATGCTGCCCTGTGCCATGTGCTCTAGGTGGCCCTGAGTGTGCAGGGGAGTTGGACTAGATGACCTCTAGAGGTCCCTTCCAACCTTAGGCATTCTGTGATTCTATGATTCTATGATTCTATGACCTTAGAAGCAGGGATACTGTTAAAACTTCATAAACCACTTTTTTTTTTTTAGCCTTTTCTCAAAAAAAAAAAAAAAAAAAAAGCATAATAGTCTGGTAGTCCCTTTAAATTTCTGTGTTCATGACTTTGGGGGGACATATTTGAGCTACTTCTTAAACTAGCATAAAACTTGCATTTGTGTACCTTTCTCTGTTAAACACAGTTTAACAACAGAATTACCCATCTCAAAGACTAGCTCCCATATCAAAGTATTATAATCCTTACTTTAGGATACATTAGCATAAGTAAGACTAAAGCTAAGACCTAAGTACATAACATAAGTCAAAATGAGCTCAGGACCAGCACTTTGCTTTCTATCTGGGCAGTTCCTTTTCCCCTGTGGTTATTCCATTTTGTATTCAGAATACAGGTAGAAGTCAATGAAGAGAGTATACCCAGCAAAAACAATCTCAGATTATGAGGAAGGGAATATTTTCCTCCCCTGAACACCTTGCTTTTCCACTTGTGTCACTTACACTTGAAGATGTGATGCAGGAGCTAAACTTTTCTTCCTTTTTTTTTTCATATTTTGAGGGGCTGTTCCTTATCTTTTAATGAAAGCTAGAATTAGTCCACACAGCAGTTTTGGCTTTCCAAAACTGAGGCCCCATAGTAAATTTGCCACTGCTTCCAAGAGGAGCAAGCAATCAGCTCAAAGCATTCTGCCAGAACATAAATAACAGCTAGTGCAAACAGATCTTCTAACGCAGTGACAAATCTTGCAGGATTCAACATTTTGGGGAGATAAAATGTAGCTAAAGGTTATAGAGAAGGCACAGCGATTTGCTGATAGTGGGATTTTCAGAAAAAATATTTTACCTTCAAAAGCGGCATATTTTATATAGAAATCAAAAAAACCCAGAATATTATTTTGATTTACTTGGTCACTTTTGGCAGCTGAAATGTGAGAACAGCTCTTCAGGCAGATGTTCAGCAGAGGTTTCCAGCTGTTAGCAGAAATGATGTCAGAACATTGCATAATCCCCTCTGTTTGTAAATGGTTGGAATAAACAGTCACATCTTCTGGTCAGTTATTAGGATCCAAATTCCTTCCAAAGCTTCTGTGTTATGAACTGGACAGCACTGTATATCTTATAGTTCATCTCAGTGACCTTATAAGCATGTGGGTTTTGGACATCTGTTTTATTTAGGGCTGCTTGTCTTAACAGTGTGTATAGGGGAACGCTGTGCAGCAGGTAGTAAATTAACCCATTATTTTTATCTGTCTGCTATGATCTTCTTAAGGCCTGATGCTGAGGTGCTTGCATAAGCTAAAGCCTAGGCTGCAGCATCAGGCTTATAGATCTGCTTCTGCACAGAACTTCAGGGTTCAAAAGCTTCCACGTAAGATGTAATCCCCCAAAGAGCACATGGGTTGAGCCATTTAACTGAGGCATATTCTCAGGTAACTACTGGTACCTTTGTGAAATTTAAAGCTATAAAGGCAAATTATAGTCCGTGAACAGCAATTCCTATACCTTATATGTTTTTCATGACCCTCTGTTTCTGCACAACCCAAGAGCATGCCGCTTCATGCCTAGGCATGTGGCAACTAGACGCTTTCCTCTGAATCTGTTACAAAATATTTCCTATGCTATGCTTTAAAGGAAATATATTGACTGGAAAGAAGAGCCAACAGTAGGTGCATTTTATAAGATACTCTCTCTTGTTTTTATATAGTAAAAGTGGTAAAAAATCCTCTAACCAGAAGAGAGTCAGCAATGACCAGCAGGATATAGGGCGGCACAGTCACTTGCTACGAGCTGAAGAGTGGGGAGCCTGGAGACAATACCTATTGCCCCAGCCAGAATATTCATTCTGCGAGAGGAACTCATCTACTTCAGATTATTTGAAAGTCAATGGGAAGCTGCTGACTCCACAGGCAGAGCACTTAGCTCTCTTAAGAAGTGCAAAGGCATTTTTGTTTACTGACCCTCCCTAATCTTCCCACATGGAAACTTATAGAACAAAAGGGCATTGTAAGACAAAGATCAGGAGGCTGCGTTCATTCATGCTCCTTTGCCACTTGTAACTCTGTGACCAGCCTTCCCTTAGATCTGTTAAGCTACATATGAGGTGAGAGCAGGATTTCAGCATGCATTTTAAACATGTCAGCAATGAACCGCAAGTCATGACCGACTGCTGCGGGAGGAATAGAATGAGATGTCCAGGCTGGTAGCAGGAAAAACAAAGGAGGGGAAAAAGGGCCAAAGAGGGAAAAGTCAGGCCAATTTGATGATTTTATAATTTTATAATACAGAATACGTATGTATATGGTTGCTTGTGTATATATTATAGTAATCATTAAGTTTGATTGATTGCTTTTTCAATGCAGATGGCAATAACTACTGAGAAGTGAAAGGTAAGGCACAAAAGAAATGCTCTTTCTATTCATTTGTTCCACTAAGCAAAGTGTTTTTTTCCAAGTAATTAATGGTCAACAAAGTCTAGACCAAAACTGAAAAGTTCATCCCTTCTGTAATAGGTTATCTAAATGACACTTTAACATACTCTTCAAATATTATGTAAGATCCTAATAGGCACAGCAGACTTTTTGGCGTACAGTTCACACAGTGCTCCCAAGGATTTCTCTGCCTGCCAAGTCAGAGAGCAATTCTAAAAGGCATTGGTTCCTGATAGATGTTTATCCATGGCGTATCCATGAACTGACTTCATTGCCACAAAAGAGAAGCGATAACCTTTAATCATTCTTCCAGGCCAAGATGCTGGGGCAGAGACCTCTCCCGTGACTCGCTGTCCCCAGATCAGCCTACTGCATCAATCATCCTATGAAGACAATGAGGGAGCTTTCTCTGAGGAAGACGCCGCAAACCTCCAGCAAGTTACTCATGGGCGGATCATGGGAAACAGGTTGTGAAGTTATATTTATCTCTACCTACATTTCAACTGTAATTTCGCTGTTGACAAGCTTAAAAAGTTGTACAATACATATTGATAAGTATGGGTCAAATGTTAGCTGCTAAAGGAAACCTGGAGAAGAGAGAGGAAAGACTTGCTAAAATTGAAGGCTGCTAATATCCTTTCTTGATAAGGATTTCGAGTTATTTTGGGAATAGAGCTCCTGATTTTCTAATCCTTGCAAAACCAAGTATACAAATCTGCAAGGGCAAAATTAATTTTATGTGTGTATCATATCTTCTCTGTACTAATGAAGTCTCCCAATTTTTGGTAACATTTACAAATAAATGGACATAAGTTACACCTCGTTTTGCGTTCTATTTACAGTATATATAATGGAGTCAACAATAAAACATATTTTTCATCCATGTCAGAGAAATGGAAATGTTTCATTACCACACAGAATACTGAAAAGAGCAGTCAAACTTTTTCCCACTGGAGGTAAAACTTGTCTTAATGAATAAAACTTACTGTTTATTTATGAAAGAGTCCGTGACATTCTGGCTTGTGCCTGCACCAAACTAAATCAGCTCCATTGACTTCACCATTGCAGGGCTGGACATGACTGAAGAAGCAGATGCTGAAGTCAGAAGTTTTCTGAAGAGCAGGCCAGCCCCATTCCGCTGCAAATGTCCTCCCTGGAACTGCTCATGCAGGGGCAGTATGAGGCAGATCACCTGCATAGGGTAGACAAGCTTAAAATTTGAAGGCGAGGGAGCAGCTTTTGGTAAAAGGAAGCACCAAGGTCTTGCCCTCTCCAAAGTCTGCAAGAGCAGACTTACTTAAGTTATTATGCCAGTAAAAAGATGGAAATGAGTAGTCTTCTTTCGGAAATCCCCTTTTCCTGCCTCCTATTTTACCTTTTAATGCCTATTAAATCCTCTTTAATGTATAACAGCTTCGTCATTCTTTTTAATGTGCTAAAAATATATACAATTAACAGGATATAAATGGCTCCACAATTTCTGACATAAATATTTGGCCTGCAATTTCCTGGTTTACCTAAATATCGTGAACTAGCATACTCCTATAATGGATCTCTACTAACGAATGCAAGTATTATGTCAAAGATGAGTTAATGACCTCTTTTCCATCCCTGTACAAAGGAAAAGTTCACCAAAGACAAAGTAAACTTTAAAGACATGCATTTCAAACTTCCTTCTCTACTTCTTCACAGGCACCCAGTGTGACCTCAGACAGTAGGGATAATTTCCTTGATGCTTGTGCATATTCTCCCTGATGTTTGTGGCCCTAATTTCCTGGGAGTAGAACTGAAAAACCGTATCCAAGGAAAGAGTTAGGCACCAGCTCTGCCAGCTGAATGCAAGGTGCCAGTGTAAGTGCCTGCTCTCCCTAGGAATAGGTTAGGCTCTTGGGCTGGGGTTCACAGTAAGCTGTGCTCTAAATTAACCTCTTGAAACACCAAGGAGATGAGGATCTGAAATCTCTTTCTTCCAGTTTTAGGTTCATGACAAAGTTAGTAGAGAGATCACCATGACACTGGGCTTTACAGCTCTGAAACACTTCCCTGGGCTTAGATTCTGTATGTTTTTCAGTGGGCATGACAGACTGGGTCATTTTTTTATTTTGAAGAAATAACAGATTTCCAAATGAAAATCCCCTGCCTGAGGTATATATATGTGTATATATATATATACATACAAAAAAGAAAAAAGAAAGAAATCAAGATTAATTTCCCTTTCCTGGCTTGGAGAGGAGGTAATTCCCTTACCTTCAAATGATAAGACCTAACAAGATTACATATTAATCTGAATGGAGATTTGCCCTTCCTTCCCTACAAGCAGAGTGACTGAGAAACCAAGATCAGTCTTGACTGTGAGCAGGAGAGCAAGCAAGAGGTAGCTTGAATACCAGACATTACCAGAAGTAGAGTTGGTTTCATCTAATTTAAGACATCTATAATACAGATTTCTACAGCAGAGCTTGTCACCTTAAACTTCTTTAAAGGCAATAAAATAAATGCTCAGGTAGGATTCAGGTTTGATTTTAAATAGCTACATTGTAGACATTTAAATTCATCCTACTTATCTTGTTCTTCTTTTCTTGTGTAGCTAAAAAGCTGAGTTAGATACCAAGACAAGATTTTTAGTGATATAGTCCCTAGATGCTTTGAAAATATCACTTCAGTTGTGCCTGTGTGTAATTTTACTTTCAGGAGTATAAATTGTGCAGGAAATTTAATATCATTGATGTTTTCATTGGTTTTCCACACCCACTGCATTCTGATAGGGAATGGGTTTGAAAAGCAAGAATGGTGCGAAACATAATCCAGTAGGAAGCTATGGGTGTAGACATCCTAATAACAGCATAACAAACATCTGGTAGGACAAAAAGTTTACAGAAAGCTTCTATTTATAGTGCACCTCTGGTAAACAGACCTTTACTAAAACTGATGCAGCTGTGTCAATCTCCCATTTATGAGCGGATGGTAAAAGCTGTAGGTCAAGCAAAATAACTGCATGTAGCAAAAAATAGACATTTTTATAAATTCCAGATGCAATGGAAAAAATAAAATTCTTTTTTGAAAACAATAAATATATCTTGGTAAGTATATGGTACTTCACACTGACAAGATCTTTTGAATTTCTTACCTTCAGGTAGGTAAAGAAACCTGAAGAAACAGCCTTAGAAAGTAATGCAAATAGCATGCTTAAAATACTGCATGAAACCTAAATGTTATATAGAGTATAACAATTATAAAATAATGTTACACTACCTATATGGAATACTCTCCCTACATTTTCACCCATTGAAACCATGTTGGACAAAAAATAAAAATTCCAGAGAATTTGCTGGCTGATTGATCAACTTTTTCTGGTAAAATTTCCAAAACTAGAATTATTTTGCTTGTAAGTAAATCTGTAAGTAAAGGTTCCCCAGAAATGTGTGACTCACAGTTCAAAACCCTTTTACTCCCCAAGCTTCAGCAAAGGTCTTCACAGCACTGCTTTCTTAAAAAAGAAAGCAGAAAAACAAACATGCCCAAGCAGGTTGACTGGTAGTGACAGAATCTCCAGGAAACTTTAGACAACTTTGCTTTTCTCATTTGTTTTATATATCATATGGGCATTTAGATAACTAGGTTTCAGTCCAAAACACAGCAATAAATATTCACTTAAACCATCAATTATAGTGCTTCTTCTTTCTCTTTAACAGTATTTTAACATTTATTTTATATTAATTCCATATGATCTTTAATATCTCTATAGGTAGTATGGACTCTGCATGTAAAGGCAAATTTCCTTTCTATGCAGGGAAAATAATGGCTTTCCCTAGAAAAGAACTTGTAGAAACAAGATAGCTATGGACTTGCGTATGATAGTAACCTTCCAGAGAAGTGTTGACTGCCTTATGATGATTTAGTTACTATTATTTAGCTGTGATAATGTCAGGTAGTTCTGCCTTGTATTTCTATAAACAGTACATTTTAAAATGAACACATCTGGATACAGTTGTTTCTTGATCCTATTGAAGTGACATTTTTACATGGGCTGTCATTTTATTTTAAAATGTTGTTAAACGCTGGAGTGCTTGTCCAGCCATGTCTTTGATTACTTTAAACAACGAGTTGTGTTTTGATTCTTAGTAAAAACTTGACCTTGAAGTGCAGCTGAGTGTTTGACTTAATTGGAAACGTGGGAAATCACGGAACAATATTGCAGAGCCGAAGAAGTGTGGGTGTTCTACATGAAAGCAGGTGTTTCCTTTTAGAGGTCCAATTTCCCACATGAAAAACTAAAATCCACCCAAAACCAAAACTCCTCACACACCTCCTTTACTTCTAGCTACAGTGCAGGACAAAATTCAAAGCTCAAAAAGCAAAAGACGAAAAGATTTAAAAAACACGCACAACAAAGGAGAGAAATATTACAAACCAACAGAAGCCTAAAAAATAAAAAATAAAGCATGTCTCTGTGATAAGATGGCCTTCTTATATTCAGACTTTGAGAAAGAGAGATTATAGCATCTGCTTCCACAACGGTACAAGACAGAAAATGAAACAGGTAGGCTTATTTCCAAGATGAGTCTCCAGGAGACAGACAGCTTCCATAAGGCAAGCACGAAAAGAGTGTATAAAATGTAATCATCTACCAAAGTGGCCATATTCTGGATTCGATAAATTAATGACATAAGATCTTTGTTAAATCTTCTCTGTAATCCTTGGCATGTTCAATGAATATGCCATACACTAGCAATGGTAATGTCAGGCCTATAGGACAAAAATCAAGACTTTCTTAATAGCACTATTTTGAGAAATAACAATTTCTAATCATACTGAAAGACAGTCTCAGGATACTCATCTGGGCAGGATGATATTTACAGTTGAGGGCAAAAAATGCAATCTTCGTATTTATTATTATATTATTAAAGTAATCTATCATCATCTAAAAAAAATTGCATCTAGAGAGTATTTGACATCTATCTCACTGTCATGCTCCAAGTAATACCAGGTACTGTTGAAAATATATCCAGTTGAAACTGAGAGGCAATAAAGTGGAATAACCAAGAATAAACAGTACTAGGAGGATATATATCAGATCCAATCCTCCACATAGTCATCAAGTACTAATAGGCATCTTGATCATAGTTTTATGGTTCAGTAGAAAGAAATGAAAAGTCCTGCACCTGGGCAGGAATAACCCAAGCACCAGCACAGACTGGGGGCCAGCTAGTGGAAGAACAGCTTTACAGTAAAGGGACCGGAGATCCCTGTGGACAAGTTGAACATGAGCCGTCAACATGCCCTTGTGACAAGGAAGACCAGCATCACCTTTGGCTGAAGTGCCTCCAGCTGGTCAAGGGAAATGATCCCTCCACTCTGTATAGCACTATGGGATTACATTTGGAATACTGTGTCCTGCGTGCAGTTCCCCAGGATGAGAAAAGCCTTTCTATCCTGGTGGTCTAGCAAAAGGCCATCAGTAAGTTTGGGGGATGGGAGTACATGACATATGAAGAGATGTTGGGATTGTTCAGTCCTCAGAAGAGAAGGCTAAGGTGGGATCTTCTTGCTTTGCTACAACTACCTCAACTAACTTGTGGGAGCATATAGAGAACACCAAGACAGGATCTTCCCAGTTGTGCAAAATGGCAGGGTAAGAGACAAAGGACACAAGCTGGAACAACAAACATTCCTAAAAATTAATGGGAAAACATTTTTAACTGGGAGAATACCTCCAGAACAAGTTGCCTAATTAGGCTGTGGACTGCCTGTTTCAAAACCTGACTGGACATGGCCCTTAGCAAACTGACCTTTGGTCTCTTTCGAGTGAGTGTTGGACAAGGAGTGTTGCCAGAAGCCCTTTCCAACTTGAATTATTCTGATTCTATGAAACATTCAGTTTTCAAATTCTAGAATTTCTTCTAGATTATTTCTGACCTGTCTGAAAGGCTCTTAGATTATAGTTGACAGTCCTTTTCAGAAGTCATTCTTTTCTTGGTTGTATTCTCTTAGGGCATATAAAACCTTTCTCAAGTTTGTTTACCTCTTCTAAGAGAAAGCAGAGGAAGCAGCTGTGCAAGCATAGATAATGGAGCAACTTTGCCCATCTTTTCATACCAAGTGCTTTCATCCTCTACACTTAAACTTAGAGGACTACAATATTCTGTACCATAGACTCTAATCTGTAGTAACACCATGATCCAGCTCAAATGTAGAATGTTTCCTTTGTTGCCTTCTTTAGTAAATGACACTTTTTTTTCCTTTTGTATGACAGGAAAGATAGCTGTAGTTAATCTGTGCAATTGAGAAGATTTTTATAACCACTTACTAAATGTTATAGTTTAAAAGGTAAGCAAGCAAGAGAGATTTACAGTTTGCAGAATAGACTTGAGCAAGAATAGGAGATTTTCTATAGACCACGCAGCAAAGACCTGATAATAAAAAACCACCTACTGACTCCAGTGTTACTGCCAAGAATTTTAGTTCACTGTTAAAGTTTTAACATAGGATTACAAATGTAGGAATACAATCTGACTTTAGGCATATAGCTAAGACACTGAAGGGAGAAGGAGTTTTGTTCAGGTTGCTTGAGAAGCAAAAGAGATATTCCAGAAAATGCTCAAGGTCTTGGAAATTAGAAGTCATAGTAACAAAAAAATTCTGAGTAGTGTTGTTACTAATTCAATTCTTCCTTGTAGAAACTATTAAATTCAGAACACTCTCTGGTTGTCAGCAATCAGTTTTGGACCACAAACACTTTGTCTGTTAAAATATTTAAGAAACGCTGTGCCTTTGAACTACCCAAAGGATAACATCACTGTTCTTTTTTTTCAAAATAATGTCTGAAAAACTTTTTACAGAAAAGTTGTATTACTGCATATTATATTATATTGTGAACAGTTGAAATGTAATTTAAATCCAAATCTTTATCCATATATTGAATACTTGAGGTAGATATCTAAATATATAGTACTCCAGAATCTTTTTTTCTGTTAAACGCTTTCAAAATTAAAAATAAAAGTATTTTGCACGACATCTGTTTTTTTTATCAGACAAAACCACAAGAATTATATTTCCTTAACAATTTTGTTAGCAATTTTGTTTATCTTATCTGTCATTTATATATAAAATTAAAATCTGCCTCACAATGTTTACTGTATCACAAAGCGTCTTCCATATTGAAATTATTATCACTTCTGAAAGTCTTCATCATACATTAGGGTAGAAGGATGTATTCAGTTGAGCAACAGCTCAGACTGATCTTCAAAGATACCCTGCAACTGTGATTGAGCAATTCCTCTCTGGTAAAAGATTAAATATGTCCCCATCTCTAATGCATGCCCAAATGCCATGGGTCCTTAATCTCACGTTAAAGAAAATATTTAAAGCACGATACAATGTATTTCTTATTTAATGCACATCATTAAAAACATTGGACAACTGTATTTGAGAACGTTCTTCAGCGCCTCATGCTCACTCCGTAGGCAGGGAAGAGGCGGGTGGCTAGCTGACTGACCTCACATCGTCACGGGGATTAGAGCCTCACTCTGTTGCCTGCAACCTGGTCATGCAGAAAGACCCACAATCCGAGCAAAATTTTTAGAGCACTGCTTGGGGGGAAATTCCCCAGCCAACAGCCTCAACAAAGAGGTTTCTTCTCCTCTTCTGCCTCCATTTGCAGAGGGCTTCGCCATGAATAACGTCTTTATGAATCTCATAAATATTTTTCAGTAGAAGACATAAAGCTTCTTTACTTTGTGCACTATACAATGTAAATGACATAGAGAGCTGATTAGCATACCTGAAGACATTAAAATACTTTATAAAATGGCATTTCTGTGACTAAACCGTTCCAGTGGAATGGAAATCTAAGCATAGGCATCTTCAATGCTGGCCACTGTTCAAAACTAAACACTGGACAGAAGCAACCCAGACTTCTGTGTGATAGAGCTCCATGATGGACAACTGCCATAAAGGGGCGGATAGCCCAAGCACATGGATAATATAACTAGATCACACAGGAGGGGAAAATCTGGCTCAGGATGAAAACCTTTCTCCGGGAAAATTGCTCTGGAACTGTTACAGCTTAATACTAAAATGCCATAAATTACAGGTCTTAGCTGAAATGCTACCGCAGCAATAGAAGAAAGAGGTATAGAAATCATTGACTAAAAGAGGTATATAAATTAACCACTAAAACAAACAAAAAAATTATCCAAACGTCAAGATCTATTTTTAAGACATAATTTAAAGCAGTTACACACCATAAACTCCAGAAAACTCAGATTATCTATATTAAAAGGATATTGAGCAACAAATCTTCATGTTCAAAGACTTCATTTCAAATTAATACTTAAACCAGGAAGCTATTATTTCTGGAAATTTCAGGTTTGAAGTTCCAGTTGCCCTGTTAACCTGTTAGATATCAGATGCAATAGAAGACTCCTGCCTTCTATTTTTAATAGATTTATCCCATCTTTTTTTAGGTTATAGTAACTTTTCTTACAAAAATGAAAATGCCTAAATGTGTTTTTTTTTTTTCCTTTCATAGTACATCCCAATCACTTCAGCGGATGTAAAAGAATGCTAATGTCTTCCCTTCCCCCACCAAAAAAAATAAGAAAAGAAAACGTACTTCTATTCCTTTTTTCCCCCTTTCTTTCCCCTCTTGTTGTATTTATTTGGCACTATCCCCTCTAGTATTGGCTGCTCTCATCAGATCCAAAGGAAGGAAGGAAAGACTTAGTTTACAAAGCTCTGCTGTTGCTTGCATTAACATTTTAATGGTCAAGAGTGAGTAAAAAAGAAAAATGTTAGCTAACAAATGTATAAAAAAGTCAATTTAAAACAAAATGTTAAAGCACAAGAGTGACACTTCATTCTGACAATGAGATGATATTCTGCAATTCATATAATAATGCCTTTAACTGTAATGTATTTTGATTTTTTTTTTAATTCAATTATGGAATTCAAAAGAAAACAGTGGGAACAATAATGAATTCTTGAATACACAGCTGATTGATAGAATTATTTCATAAACTCATTTAAAAATATACTTAATACTGACCCCAATTTTATTAGTTTTAAATGCAAACAAAATAAAGTGATCTTACTGGATTATTTTTCTCTGCTAACTAAAGACAAAATTCTGATCCTTTTATTTTGGATTGTAACACAGACTTTGAATAGCCATTCTGGTTTCCCTAATTCAGTATTTTTGTTTTTCTTCTGATCACACAAAAGCTGGAAAAGTACTGAAGACCTCAAAGCAAAGTTGTCTGCTTCACTGGGCAGCAACGTGATTTTTTAAGGATTGATAAAACAGAAGACTGGAAAATGAGCGTTGACTCCAAAATGCAGATGGTTGAAATGGAGTATTAGAAATTACTGGGATTTACTGACAAATTTATGAGATGTGACTTAGAGTGCTGTGCAAAGTAGAACGTTATTACTATTGCCAGACTCACGTTAGGAAGTTTGTGTACGAGATGCACTCTGGAGAGCTCTTCAGTAACATTGCTACTGCCGAGGCTCAGGGGAGGGGATCAGCTGCCTTTCCTGTGAGAACAACTGCTTCCAAGCATCTGTGTGCAAAGTGCTTCTCCGAATGAGCGTGTGAGTGGAAGTCTCCCTAATCCAGCTACTTCAAGTAGGACTCCAGAGCTTCTCAAATGTAAGACATAAACCTGAGGCATCAACAGGTAAAGCCTGAGAAGGGTGAGCTGAGGTCAGTGTCCTACAGAATATTGGGCAAATAAAACAAGGAAACTTTGGAGGATGTTTCCTTATCCTTCCCAGCAGCTGGGTGATTTTCACCACTCGGTCACTCAGAAAAGAATTGAAAATAATCGCTCAAATTGTTAGTAGTAAATAGCTAGTGCTTAATTAGACTGAGTATCTTTAATGCCTCTGGAACATATCTGCAGAAGAATGGTATAAGTTTAATGTTTAAAACAGGAAAATGTGATAGAGAAAAGCTTTAGAAAAATTAAAGATAATCTTCAACAATTGCCACTGATGGCTTAATATCTTCTATCTCTGAAAGTTTCTATGGCTCCTTTATCTATAGAGGATGCCAGACAAGTTTTCTCATTAGAAATGACTAGACAATTCATAATTATTGACTCCACATTATACTGTATGCATTCTTTGCACCCAGATGATTCATTGCTCCTTCTGTCTTAATGCCATGAAAATCTATGACAGTTTAATTAAATCTGTACATGTAAATGATGTTTCAGTCCTTATTTTACTTACATACATTTGAAGTAAACCATTTTTTTTCTTTCAATGGAAGGTTCAACATTTCAAGAACAATTTTTTATTTGATTGCCTTAATTGTGCATATAAACTTTTAGATATGTTCAAATGGCATCTTATGCCAACTTACATTAAAAAGAAAAAAGAATCTTATGTTTTTTTTCACATAGGAGTAAGAACTCCAGGAATAGCCGCAATATAAGTGTCTTTTTCTCCAGAAGAGTTACATCTGGAGAGACACATTAACAGCTGCAAAGTCAGTCTTGTTCTCAGAGGAGCTTTCAGCAGAATAAATTATGAAGCTGCAGTAAGCTCTGTATGGGGTAATGGTTGATCTTTGACCGTGCTGACAGCCAGACCTCTTATCATCTTGCTCAGCAACAAGTCAAATTGGGCTTTAATTGCTGTTCAGAGAACAGTGCACAATTAAACATATGCAACACAGAAACTGGTACAGAGCAGAAGGGAACAGGGGATGTCAAAGAGTCACGAGACAAGCCCTTTTCTTGATGCTCTGTAGTAAAGACAATGTGAGCTTTATATGTAAAATAAAGCACTCATAAAGGTTCCCAACTAGCAGGCACTACCCTGAAAACTTAATGCTTGATAAGTGGATTTTTACCAGCAGTAGCTTAATGTTTATTTGAGTCAGATCTGTACTAGAGGCCTGTACCAATCCACTCTGTCAGGACCTATTTGTTACCTACATTTCTTTTCATTAGTTTGCCTTTTTAAGAGTTGGCCACAGAGAGACTCAGAGATAGATTCAAACTAGCTAAAGGCATAAAATACTGCACTGGAGTGAACTAAATTCTTTTTGTTGATATTGTTATTAGATGTAGAATGACTTTGCTTCCTTGTAATAATCAATAATGTCTGGGAAAACTCATAATCTCTTGTTCAAAAGGTATATTACTCTAAAAAAATATACATTTTCTCTCCTCATTTCAATCCTCAAGTCAATGCTTGACCAGTAATAGATCTAATTTTAAATTTTAAGGCAAATTTTCTGATATTTTGGTCACAGCTCTCCAGCAAAGTCTGTTCTCTTAACCACTGGTAAGAACAGGAGCAAAATTTGAAACTGTATCTACCTTAACCACATTTTCCAGATGTAAACTGTAGGCAACACTACTGAAAACACATCTGCCTATTCAAAAAACAGAGACAAATCCAAGCACACTTGATATATCAAACAGAGCAAAACAAGCGATTGTGGCCAGAAATCTGTTAAACCACAACAGCCAATGTCAATTGCAGCTGCAGGCCAAGGTAATCATGGGACCCAATCCAGAATTTCATTTGACAAGTTATGCCATAACTCCTCTGCAGTAGCAGAAATGGAAAAAAAAAAAAAAAAAAAAAAAAGAGGTTGTTGTGCCAGGATAACAGAATGCACTATAGGACAACCCAAGTTCACCAATAGTAAATCTTTTGTAGGTGTTAAGGATTTGAATCTGATTGTAAAGAAATTCACCTCCAGCCAGATTCATGAAGCCAAAGATTCCCTTTCATAGCAGCCCACAGCTCTTCTTGTAATCTAAAAGAGAAATAAAAGGAAATTATAAGAGGAATAATGGGAAATATAAGTAAGTCTGCGCAAGATCAACCCATTCATCAAGGTCTATGGACTCATATGGTTAGGGGAAGTCTTTCATATCCAAGGAACCTATATTCAATTCACACATTTTTGCTGCTCAAATGATCCTTGATTATATTTAATTCAAGTAGGACTTCAAAGACTCCTTTGGAAATAAAAGGTCTTCTCATTCAAGATGCCTTGAGAGTGCAAGATGTTTCTTTTCGCTCTTGTCCTACTCGGTGATGGAGCAGTTAAGCAAAAAAAATTTTTTTTGAGTCCAAGAAAGACACAGAAGAAAAAGATATATTCATCCAAATGTAAATTAGCATGTGATTAGTGTATGTATAAGACTGTTCTTCCAGGTTTGTTGGACTGATTTCAACCTAGGCATCTTACCTGTCTTACCTAACCTACAGGCGTTTGTCCATTCCACTGAATGATTTCTGCTAGTATTTGTCTCCTTTGTTTAACTAATTTTAAAAGGCACTTGGATGAAATAACACAAGAATCTAAATCTACAGTTCCTTGTTTAAAAACAAACAAACAAAATCTTTTATTGGAATTCCAGAATCACACACACACAGAATCACAGGATGGTTGAGGTTGGAAGGGACCTCTAGAGATCATCTAGTCCAAACCCCTGCTCAAGCAGGGACACCTGGAGCACGAATTCTTGCATCAAGTCATAGAATCACAGAATGGTTGAGATTGGAATGGACCTTTAGAAATCATCTAGTACAACCCCACCCTGCTGTAAGCGCAGTCTACTAGACCACGTTGCTTAGGATCATGTCCTGTCAGGTTTTGAATATCTCCAAGGATGGAGACTCCACAAACTTTCTGAGAAACCTGAACCAGCATTCAACCACCCTCAACAATTAAAAGTTTTTTTTCTTATACTTATATGGGATTTCTTGTATTTCAATTTGTGCAGATTGCCTCTTGTCCTGTCACTGGGCACTGCTAAGAGTCTGACTCTATCTTCTTTACACCCTACCTTCAGATATTTATACACACTCATAAGGTCCCCCTGGCATTTTGGTATTTTGGGGAAAGAGGTTTTACTAATCTCATTTTATGCTTGGGGTTACACAGATGCGAACGGGACCTGACTTCTTTACAGAGAAAGATTCATGTTCAGACTACAAGCACATCCATTCAGGTATGTTAATGTCATTCAGTCACGTAAATAAAGGTGTCTGATGTCATTGGAGATGTCTCTTGGCTCCAACTACTGCACCAGAAAGGCATGGTAAGTTTGCAAGTCTTGAGATATGTTTTTGACCAAGGTGTAAAAATGTTACTACATTTTTAGGGAACTGTATCTCTGCCTAGTAGTCTACATGAGAGTGGCTGGCTAAGCAACTGTTATGGTCAATGGACATTTAAGGGTCCATTCAGTTTTCTATGATTACATGTTTATTGCTATTTGAAGTTCTCCAGGGTATCTGGGACGTATTCATGAAGCTAAGAGATAAGGACGGGGATATAATGGTGACTTGCACTATCAACTGGCAGCTGAAGGCAAATAAATTACTTCAACCCTAATCTGTATAGTCAGTGGCATCTCCAGAGCTGCTCAGTTTATCCTGGACTGAACAGCATCCTGGAGTATGCTGAAGAAATCCTGAAGGAAAAGGAAAACAGGAAATGAATGTAATTCCTTTGAAGGACGCTAATCTACTATCACTAATTAATTAAATTATTTTTTAAAATGGGATTAAAAGAAATGTGTATCTGCAAATAAATAGACTCTTCTTCATGTTGGCGATGGGTCAAACAAGACAGATAAGAGTTAAATGATTCAGTACTTTTTTTTAAAACTAAATGCACTGGTTTTCAAGTAAACATAATGGTGGATGATTATTAAACGCTTATGAATCAAATTGCAGATATCACATACAAGACTGACAGTTTGGATGCAAAGAGAAACCTGAAGCAGACATTTAGAAAAGGACACTCACAGTTTAAATACATATATACTTTCTTTGGAAACCTATATGAACAAAATGTTTTAAATTTATGAAATAATATTTTTAAAATATCTGCTTTTTAACTGGGCAGATGATAGTATTATTTTGCAATAAATGGCAGATATTGAAAGTAATGTGAAATAAATCTCACCTGTGATTTATTTGGCTGAGTATGTTAGATACTGGTTCAGTGTTGCCTGTCTTATTCCAAGAGAACAAGTAAATTTTCTTCAGTATGTGAAAACTCTAGAGGTATAAAAGCCACGTGAAGAAAATTATCTATTTCTTTCTCCAAAAAACCAACTCACATTTTGAAAAGCACTTTTGCCATAAGACTTTATTAGAATAACCTGTAATATTACGGGAACAAGATAAGCTATTTGAATCTTTGGGTTTAGTGAAAGGATTACTTTGGTTTATCTCTCTATGAAATCATTAAGCGTTTAATCCAATTTAGCATCATGCAGAGTTTTGGCATCATTCTAGCCTGCTGGGAACTGCAAATGTTCAAGTTGGCAGAAGAACTGGGTGCTAGCTCATTGCCTGCCAGTTCCCACACACTCCCTTTATATCACTTTTTCAGTTCCCAGTTTCAGACCTTTCCTACAGATGGATTAACAGCAGAATAACCTCATGTGATAAAGCTCACTCTACACAATAACTTGTTAATTTTGCCATTAAACACATGACAATCTCTCAAAATGAAGAATTTGAGGGTAAACCTGAAAAAAAAGCATTTTTAAAAAATGTACATAACTCAAGGCCAGAAAGTTGATAAATAGTATCTGAAAGAGTATATAAGAGAAAGTGTAACTTCTGTCTTGATTTTGACTTTTATTTCAAAGAAAGATATTTGTCAGGTAAATTGAAGTTCAGGAGACACTTTATAAAAGTGTTAAAATACAATTGCTAAATCGGTATATGAATAACTCTCTAAAGTATTAATACTGGCTATCTGATCTATCATAGTTACACATATTTGGAAAACATTTTGTATCGTGTTAAGCAATCATATAATCAATAAGGTAAACCACCTGAGACATTGATAAGAAGCAAACTGCATGTAGAATCAGACAAGCAGTGGCCAAGCAAAATTAAAATAATTTCGGAGATCAGAGATAGATAAAGAATCAGAGGACAAAAAGCAATTAATCCAAGTTTTCTAGCTGGATGACAAATTTAATGAGCAGACTTTCCTTATCTTCCACACTCCACATACATAAATTTTATTTCTCTATCTTTTGCTTGTAAATTATATTCTTTTTGCAGATCATCTGAATAAAAATTGAATGCAGCATGTTATCCATTTATCAGACACCTGCTTTTTGACCAGTTTACAAGTGGGTAAAGCCCTGTCTTGTACCGAAGTAAACTTTTCTTATTGATTTCAAAAAATTTAAGGTTTTGTGACCACCTACTTAAGCAACATTTTATTAGTTGCTTTTATTAGTTTTCTATTTGAAAAAAAAAAAATGTTTACCAGAAGCACAAGCTCCCCGACCCTTAAATTGTACAAAGATGACACATAATAAAAGATCACATAGGCTACATTGGCAATTTAGGCAGTATGGAATCAGAAATGGTTGTGTGCCAGATCACGTTAGTTTCTAGCTGTGAAAAATATAGTAGCCTTAAGAAGTAAATCAAGATACACTTTCAAGAGAGTGTTCTGTGGAGTTTGAGACTGCTCTAATCAGGAAGCAGAAGTCCAGAGCTGAAACTCTGTCAAGAGACAGCAGATGGTTCTGGTACTTGGTTACCTAAAGTTGGATGACAGCCTATTTTTAGCCAGAACATTAATAACTTTACCAGGCAGTCATTAATAACTTTCCTTAGCAGCTAACAGATATTCCAGGTTAGAAGGGACCTGATAAAAATTGGCATGTAAAGATTTAAGCAGCCTCAGCAATTTGCTAGCTCTTGTGATTGGTTTTAGGTGCCCATGTATGTCAGATAGATTTAGGCCTACTGGATACCATTTAGAGTCATTTTGGATTCAAGTAGTTTCCAATCTTATAGATTTTTTTTTCTTTTTTTCTTTTTTTACTGTGAATTATATGGCCTTTGGATATACAAAATTATCCTCTTTGGGAAATAAGCTGTTAAAATGCAAGATACGTTTATCTACAATAAAAATACATCCTTAACCGTAACAAACACTATACATCTGTCAACTCTGTATACTGCTGTCCTGCAGATTAATTTGGTTATGCAAGTATCCTCTGCCATTCCTGGGTCAACTTGATTGGAAGTCTATTAAATTAAATTTAATAGTCTCTTAAATATTTAAATTTAAATTTAAATGTTTAAATTTTGGTAGCCCTCCAGGATCTGTCCTTCCACCTCACAGATTTCGGTGATGGTCCTAATAATTGACTCCACACTTGTTTATAGTCGTTCTTCTTCCTGTGTTTTGACATCTACTAGCCCACTACTAAACCTGTTAGTAATTCAGGAAAACATATCAATTCTCCTGCCCCTTTTTTTTCTGTGCTGACGCTATCTTGGCATTTCCTGTTCCCGAGCCTCTTGTCAAAGTGTTCCTTCTGTCTCTGTCCTTTCCATGCACCCCGACCACCGCACCTTCGTTCAAGTGGTGGAAATGCAAGGACCAACCAGAAACATTTTATCGTAAAGTTTTTATTATTGTTGTCTCTAAGTGCAGGAAAGAAAAAGAAAAATGCAATGTGTAAAGCTCACTTTTTATCAGTTCCTTCAGCTGCTAAATAATTTGAGTTCTTTTCAGGTTACTTGACAAAAATACTATAGTAAATACTGACAAAAAGGAAGATAATGTAACTTTTACTACAATTTTACTTTACCACAAAAAAAAGAAAGCAAAATCTCATCAATCCTATTTCTGAACAAGGCAATTCCAAAGTAATAAGAGTTATAATGAAGTAAACTATTCTAGTCATGCTAGAGAGACATTACAAAGAAAAAGAAAGAAAAATCTAAGCTTCGTTAACTAAATCAAATAGATTATTTTGTGGCCCATGGAATTCTACAAGTTTTATACAAAACAGCACAAGAAGTCTGTAATTGAGTGCACCAGACACTAAAAATTTCCAAAGGAGACTTAATATTTTGTGATGTGGTACAACTCAGAGATACCCAGGTGAAGTCTGAAGGGGAGCTGTCCATACCTAAATCACCATAGATGATTGCATGGGGTGATAATTAACTGGAGAGTTCACAGCTTTGGCTAGCCCAGAGGCACTGACACTCAGTCATTAATAAACTGCTTCTAGGACCTGAGCTTTGTTTTGAACTGCCCTTTCAGGCAGACCTACCAACTCCATTTAGAATTAGAGCAGAAATCCCTGCACGGTTATTATGTGTCCTAACCTGCCACCTCAGAAAAGACATATCTTGGAAGGTCTCTTCGACTAGGCACAGTTCCAAATGCCACACATCAAAGGACTTTGATATTGACAGAGAGCAGCCTGGGGTTGTGTTCTTCTGGATGACAGTGACCAAAATATTCCCTGTGTTTGCATATTTTGTGAGTGTGTGCTTGGAACTGACTCAGTATTTATGCAGATTTCTGAAAAGTGAACCCATCCGAGGAGCAGACTTGAGAGAAGTATCATCTATTTCGTGCTAACTTCTCTATAGTCAATGCTTGGTGTGTGCAAACTTTAGCTATGTTTGCACTAGTATGATGGCTATACATATATATAGGTCTATATGCAAGTTTGTGTACATTTAGACCTACATATTCAAAGCTATACATATATATCTTCATTTATACATGTGCATGTGTAAACATAAAATATATATCACATATATACAGCATTAATCTTTACAGAAATAGCACATTTCCTTATAGTTGACTGACAATCATTTCCTTGAAAATTAGCCTAACTTGCAGAAATAAGAGGATATAAGGAGATTAGTGGTGAGAATTGTTCACTTTAACTGCCTGTGTCATATACTCCCTTCATGATATTATCACTTTGCTCAAACTATACTTAGAGTCTTATGACAATGAATATTTGTCTTTCACAGTTATAAACCTAGCAAAGGATATTGGAAGGACTTCAAGATATCACTAACCTCTGCTCTGACAAGTCGTATATGGCAAAATGTTCCCATTGGCATGTGAAAATTATAAGCATGTTGGTTTGCAAAAGTTTTAGCATTGAACCTTGCACATCACAAATCAAAATGAGAAACTATTTGAATACTCAAATGTTAGCCAAGACCTAAAAAAAATTCCACACATCATTTTTAACACAGTGGATGTGCACCAGAGAGATACTTTTTTTCAACAGGCAATTTAGACAAGGAAACCATTAGTTATAATACAAACAGTATTTATATTATAAAGTGCAATGTAAAGGTAGATACAAATATCCACAGAAGTTGGCAGCTTTTTATGTTTATTCATTCATAATTGTAAAAAATTATCCTCATACTTGAAGTATGGAATAGAAAAATGACAATTAAAAAAACCTAAGCAATAATTCTCACAGAATCATAGAATCATTGAGGTTGGAGGGAACCTTTATAGAGCATCTAGTCCAAACTCCCTGCACACACAGGGTCGCCTAGAGCACGTTATGAAGAATTGTGTCAAGTGAGTTTTGGAGATCTCCAGAGAAGGAGGTTCCACAACCTCTCTGCTTCCCTCTTCCCTGAAAGCACTTAGAGCTCAAAGCACGGCAGAGCACCCCTTATCCGCTCTGCTTTTGGGCTGTGAGAAGCAGCAGGGAAGTTACCTGGGCCAAGGGCAGCTGTCGTTCCATTTCAGCTTTATAACGCTTTTCTTTTTCTGGTGTAATTTTTTTTTTTTTTTGTCCCTGTCCCTGCAGCCGCTGCAGGGAACTGCGCGGCACAGGACGCCAGCCCGTTGCCTACTGTGCCTAACCAGCATCGCGCAAGCACCAACCTCAAGGCAAGAAGAGGCTGAAGAGATTTGTCATTTTACAAAGCAAACTGTTAGGCACGTTCCCAGAGTAAAATGTCTTTTTTTTTTTTCCTCAGTGTCAAGTGAGCTTTGGGTTTTAAAAACTGTTTGGCTGATTAAGATTCAATGCAGAAGCCACCATCCTACAGATGGTTTCACTTACAATTTCAGTCCTCTCAGGTTGTTCCTAGAAAATAGGAACATTTGCACATAAACCCCTGGAGCTCATGTGCTCTAGGTGAACATGATGCAAGATGGGAAGATCGTTTTCTAAGATTCTGTGACTTTGGAGTCCTTTAGGAAGAACATGTATGCCATGCAGAAAAGGACCTCCTGGAACAAGGGACTCGCTGCAGCCAGGCAGGACACAGGCTCTGCCTTGTGTCTGCTGCAAGGAGGCACACGGGGGGACAAGCTGCACGGTATCTTTTTCCTCTCATTTTGCAATTAAATTCAATTAATTCAATTAGAAAAAAAAAAAAAAAGGAGCAGGAAGGGGATTTCTTTACTCTGCCTGAGGAAAAGAGTTTAAGGATGCACCTGCACACCCTCTCAGGGCGCTCAACATCCCGCTCGCTCGTGTTCAACCCTGCCAGGGCAGCCAAGAGCCAGGGCCCGGGGCTCCTAGGGCTGTCCAGCTCTCAACATCTGCACCAGAAACAGGAACAAATAAACAAACTGTGATTTTTTGCTCTACTAATCTGAGTGTGAAATCAAAACAGACTAGGAAACCTTTTCAAAAACGCCTTCTGTTCCTACTTCATGAGGAATATCTCTAAATGCTTTAAAGGGCCGATGACGGAAAACAATGAAGAGTTCACTGGATATTGGGAATTTATGTTTTCTTCCTGACACACATTCTTTCTCCTTTGAAACAATAACTAATCATAATTGAATTAATTTACTGTGCTTTAGGGGAAGCCAGTGACTCACAAGTAAAAGTGCCGTGTTGCAGCCCTTAAATTACTTATATTTGATGCCACTATTTTAATAGCTTACTACATCAACAGTCCTTGTGCAGAATGCTAATAGTACTCTTAAATCATGCACTTCAAAAAGGAGATTTCATAACCAAGTAGACGTTGTCATACCCCTACTTTATTCCGGGAAGGAGGAAATCGTATGGCTTCTCCTTTCCATTAATTTGTTTATAACATATGTTATATCATATGTTTCTTTCATAACCATAGGAGAGCCTACAGAGATCTAGGTCAATTCTGTTCTCTAATTCATTCTCATGAAAAGAAATCTCAACAACACAGACAAATTATGTTTGTCTGTGTCAGTCTCTTAAAGATCATGCAGCGCAACAAAGATCATTTATGTTCATATTTTTAACTTTAGCATTGGTAGGCATCTGGCCTTTGTCGGTATTAGAGAACTCTAAAAAAAAATCGCATTTGAGCCAATACTAACTCAGATGCAGCAGTGAGAAACTCTGGCAGTTTTTGCTGTTCCCACCATTATTTCTCATAATCCTTCTCAGGAGGAAATAAGAGTCGAGCACCAAAGAACCGAAGGTGCTCTGCATAAGATCAGAATGATATTTAACATGCAAAATATTATTGCATGGTGAATGATTACTATTTTCTTATCTGCTTTGGCAGAACTGCATCATTTTTTTGAGAATGTCCCTTTGAACAGCATTAACTTAGCTTACTTTAGCCAGGTAAAAAGAGATGTTGGATCTGAGGTAAGTTCCCTCTATCGTGAGCAGAAAACATTCAAAGTTCTCTAGGCAAATAATCTTGGACAGCACCTCTGAAAATATCTGAAAAATATAACTTTTCCTTTGACCTTGAGAGGAACCTGGATAGCTGTCTTTTAGACTAGATGTTTACTTTCAATACAGCTCCAAGTAGGTGAGGTCAGTCATATCTATATACACATTCCAAAATATAACATATATAATAATATATCATATAATTCTGTGTGCATATATAGTTTTTATACACAATTTGCATACATATGCTTATATGTGTGTGTTTGTCGGAGGGAGATGTGAGTATAGAGGTGTATGTGTATATGTATAGAAATTCAAATTACAGAATATACATATCCTACCTTGTTTACAAACTTAAATTTATTGGGTATTAGGGACACAAAAATACATTCCTGGATACTTCAGCAGCAGTATGACCTGTAAAAATGTGAATAAATCCTCTTATGGACTAAGTAATTTAAACCTTTTAGGTCAGGGTTCACCAGAATACCAAAGAATATTTCCTTTCTCATCTCTCAGTTGTTTGAAGTTACTGAGATACCGAAAGTATTTAATAATTCAGACCCTTAATCTTGAAACCAGACATAGCATGAAATAGAAATAATGCCACATAAGATTAAGACAAATCATGAGATTTTAATCCAGCAACAATGATAAAAAGTCTTATGTCTGGTGCCCTGTGAAATCATTCACAGTCATAGCACAATTTTCTGTGCGCCTACACATGCTCCCTAACTGATACAATCTGTGTGCTCCAGACTCCTCCGGCTCGGTCCAAACCTGCAGAGTAAGTTTTCTCAGCAGTTGCTGACCATTTTTCTGCTTGTTTTCTCCTGAAGTACAAATGAAGGACGGTGAATAAAGCAAATGTAAATCAAAAGTAGAAGAAGGAGCCAGATCTGTTGCATGATGGACCCAAATATCCAGGCGTTTCATTTGAAGAAGGAGCGAGCTGCAAAATTCTGGAGCCAGATATGTACAGAACTACACTGAATTAATTAGAAACTATTTTTGTGTACCAGAAAAGAGGGTTTGGCTTAAGATTTGTAATCATATCACATTAAAAAAACTTGTTCTTCAGGTGCAACCAGTGGTTCAATGAGTTAGCGTCATGCAAACTGCATTATGTAAATATTTGGACTCATTACTTTTTCTTTAGTAAAACATGTCAGAGTGAGCAATGGATCCTATTACACTACTTATCTTGTCAGCGACAGTCGGCCTTTCTTGCCAATGGCCAAGTTAAAACAGAGCAAACAGCAGAGTTAAGGAACTATGAGGAGAAATATAGGAAATAATCCATACTGAAATGAGTCACTGGTTTCCTACCTTTGGAAAAAGTAGGACAAGGAGCAGGACAATGCACAAAGGATTCTAATAGTTAAGCTTTCATTCAGCTCTATCAGATAATGTAGGAAAGAAGCTATTGATACTGTGACTTTTATCCACAAACACAACTACAATATTATAAAAATATTCTTTTTCAAAAATCTCTTGTGACCAAACTCCCATTACCAAAGGCATAATCAATGCAGTAATTCCGAACAAGTTTTACTGTAATTTGTGAATTTCTCAGCATTTTACAAGTGAAATGAACATGTCTGTGGGTAGAATTTGACTCTAGACAAGCTCTTAAATTTAAGTGTCCGTAGCGTAGTGTGAACTAGGCGTATAAGCTCACATTATAGTCATAAAGTTAAATTCAGTTGCCTAAACATAGATGTCTGGTGCCATCTCAAACATCCATGGGCATCTAAGACCTCACATGATCTGGTAGACCTGAGTCAGGATGTAAATGACACCAGGACCTTCCTAATTAGCAGCAGAAGACCAAGAGGAATGACCTAGACAACTGAATCACAGTCTCAGCCAATTAGGTCATTCAGGCACAGTTTATTTCCCTGAACATGAGCATCAAGTGCCATTTGAGACTCCAAGGATACTAAAATATCTGTACAGGGCCGATGGATGTGACTCAAGACCTGCAATATTCTGCAGTAGCAGATGGAGACCACACAGGAGACTGCAGAGTTGGAAGTGACACTGGGTATTGACATTTAAGCAACTGCATCATGCCAAAGGCAGTGCAGAGAGCTGTTATCTTCATACTAGAGCATAGAGTCTGGGTGAGATTCAGTTGGCTAACGGTGGGCATGTCACTGGAGATCTCTTGGGGTCCACATCTCTGGTAATATACGGGAGACTGATGCTCTTCCGAACTGGCACCTGGATAATCATTGACACAAAAATGACATTTATCACCTATTAGCAGGCAAGAGAATGTATCTCTGTTTGATGAGCTGAATAGTATTCCAGACTCCACTACCATATGCAGTTTATTGACTATAACAGGAGCTTGCATTATATATATATGCTTATGCTATAGACATATATTTAGGTGACCAAATCTGGACTTGAAATTAAGTCATTGTGTTAGCTAAAACATAATGTTTCAGTGCCTTGAATTACTGATGGGAGACAGGACAGGAGTGCCACCATTACAATGCTACTTAACTCACAGGACATTGTTAATATTCCTCTAAGTAAATCCATCTCACATCTAAACTGCAACATATAAGCCATTATATTTTTCTGTCTTCCTACAATGACCCTCAATTCCACTATGATTAAATTCAGATGCAATGCCATTTAAAAAAAGAGAGATTTAAATTATGTGCAGAAGGAACAGAAACATATCCTCAAACCCTTGTTGCAGCCAGTATTTTTCTGCAAGATGTCCATCTTGTAAAAAAAAAAAATCTTTTGCCCCATTAAAAGATTTTATCTTCCATTTATTACATTTAATATGTGCATTAAACTACTGAGCTTAAAGCAAACACTTTTAAGAACCAAAAGCTGAATAGCTAAATATAAGTTCTTATGTACAGACTTTATGGTCTCTTATTATAACCTGAGAGCACAGATTTACTCTTGCATTTTTACCTTGAAAATCAGACAAGTGCTTACAGAGTTGACAGGCAAATAAATGTTTGGTCTGTTGCAAATAGCTAGTCTACGGTTTTTCATATTATTGAATACTCATGCAACACAGCCTAAACCTAAGAAGACTGAATTAATCTGAGAAAATCCCGTCTTTCTGTCACACAAAAATGAATGGCTCAATTTACATTTTGCCATTAACACAGAGGATCTGAATCATTCTTCATCTGCAACATAGATGAGACCTTAACATTTTTTTTTCTTTTTTACTAGTTTGAGATCAAAAAGTTAAATACCACAAAATGAATCACCTGAGGGCCAGATTTTGCTCTCACTTGTACCAGAATATATCCAAAAATGGACTAGTGAAGGCAACATATTTACATTAGTCATGTGTTTATATCACTGAGAGATTAATCGTTCACAGTGTATTTATGAGCAGGACACAGATCTGAGGAACATACATTCCCTCAAGAATTACTTTCGAAGTGAGGTCATCAAGACTAGACAACAGAACTTACCTGAGAGCCTAAATAAATGATCCCATCTGAAAATTATCCCAAGGTCACTTCAAGTCTATATAAGTTTAAATCAGTGGAGCTCTGTTAAAGGCAACAACCTAAGCAGGGCTCACTCAAGCAGGGAACCAAATATTTTGGTGTCAACCTGGGAAAGGACTTAAGGTCTTATATTCCTATCAATAAACCTTTGACTGGCTTGAACCAGAGTACCCAGTCAAAAGCTATCAGGAAGAAATCAGTGCCAAGAAGAACAATAAATAAAAATAAACCACTGAATTTTAGAGTTCACCTTCAGAAGATCCGGATAATTGCCATCTTTTTGGCATTCTCCTGTTCAATATGCCTGAATTGCAACTTGCCAAACGATCCCCTACGAGCAGGGAGACGACGATGTACGCTACATGCTCTAGAGTTTATGAGAGCATTTACCTGCTTGAGGGTTCTCGAGACAGCCTGAGCAGCATGGAGAACATCCAGCATGGGAAGAGCCAGGCATGACGCTTCCACACACAGAATAATCCTGAAGCCAGCTATCTCCAGAATCACACCTAAACCTGTGTGAAATCCTTCTTATTAACATGGGAATTTATATTCTTTGGTAGTACAAGCTTAACCTCTGTCATATTTAAGATAGGTGTAGTTAGATATTTTGTAAAATATACAGACTGCAGAGCATGAACATGTGCTCTCAAGCTGGAATCAAAATGAAAGAGTTCTAAATATAAAATGAAATGCATAATGCCAGAAATAAATGTGCAGATGATTTATTTTGCTCCATGCTTTTAATCCAGCAGAAGGATTACAGATTTTCATCACAAACAGGTGAAGAAGAGCCTACCAGGAAAAAACATTCTGACTCATCAAATGCCCTTTGAGAAACTGCCAGAACAAATACAGATGGTTGATAATATATAGTGTATGTCACCTACAGATAACGTTCAGTCTGAACACATGTTAAAAATGCAAGAACACTGAAATACAAAGATAATTTCTTAGTCAGCCTGAATCACATCATCCTTTCCTTCATAAAACCCACAGAAGAGAAAAGAGGGAAGTCACAATTCCTATTGCCTTCCTGTAGAAGTTTTCCTGAGAAAAGCTTGGCTAAAATTTCCTGAGATGTAATATTCAGAGACAAATGCAGAATAAGTGTGTTCTGAATCAGTTTATCGTACTGGTAACATGAGGGTCTTCTGACCAATGTTCATCATTCAATATTATTCAGTTTTCAGATGGTTCTGGGGTAAGCAGAAACTCTTCAACAATTTCATGCGATAGCAATCTGCCCTGGAAGACTTCTTCTTATCAGTTTTCTGTCTTTCCTGCATGATTTACACAGTGCATTCCAACAGGAATCAGCAATGAGTGGCTTATTACTATTTTATTTTATTGCTTTTTTTGCACGGAAAAAAAATGCTTGCTGAAATAAAAAGTCTTTCAAGCTGTTAGATACAATACAGTTCTATATTGTAAAGAAAAGCCTGTACAACAAGTCCTCCTTCCTGATAATCAAGATAGAGCCACCCGGCTACAGCTTGCTGGCTCCTCCTCACAGTTTCCCCATGGCTAAATTGTGTTACCAGACAGTGAGAAACACACTGAGCACTTTCTTAACAGCCACTGCAGGAATGTTCTGTAGCTGCAGATGTGAAGAGAGCTGGTCTGTGCGATATTATGAGTGAGGGGAAAGGCAATTCCCCTAGACAATCTCTCCTTCTCTCAGAACACTATAGAGATTCATATTCCCGCACCATGATAAATTATGGGAAAACAATGAATAATTGGCAGTCTCTTACAGTTACTTCAGAGCTATCATGCAGCTACATGACCTCTAGCTCTGCAAGGTCGAGAAGAGGTAAATAACAGGAGAAAACCCCTAAATGAAGCAGTATTGTGCACAGCCTGCCTGTACTGTATCAATTCTGTAGAAAAAATAAAGGTTTTCTCTGTTCTCTTCCTCCACAGTCTCACTGCACAATTGAGTGCAGCACTATACGCTGCGTGGTGTGGGTTACTTTGCCCCAGGCTGAGCACTGGGAGGTTGAGGGAAACAAAAAGATTCCCAGAAAGATGTGGTTTGCTCAATGAGAGCTTGAATAAACTGCTTCATGTCTGTGGCTGGGGACATACGGACTGACTGAGGACAGTCCCACGGCGCTGCCTCACACCGAGATGTGGGAAGCAGGGAGCCCTGGTCTCACAGGGGGTCCTTGCAAAGCCAAGGGTGCCTCTTGTGCTCTGCTGCCCCACTTTACTCAGCCATGAAGGCATAATTTGCAATGCCATGCTTTGAACACACAGGCATATATGCTACAGATCAGCGGCTGCTTTTTAATATGAATTACATTACTGGCAGTGTGGAGAAACAAGGTATATTAGCCTGGAGAGAAGGTTGTAGCTATATCTTGCTTCCTATGACTGGTTCTTGCTCATTGAGAGACAGCTTTTATATACATGGCATTGTAGCCTGCCTTATAGTCATACCCTGTAGAAAATGCTTAGTCCTTCTCTAGCAAATGATTCTGTATCTTCCAGGGAAAACAAACCAAAACAAAATAAACACTTAGAAAACTGTGGCAGTTTTTGTGGAGTTTTGGTTATGTCCAAACTCAAAACAGATCTAGAAAATCTACATTTTTTTTCTTTTTTCTTTCTAATTATGATTTCTACATTAATTTGCATAGGTCAGCATAGCATGATTTACAGTTTTTTTATGTGTTCAATGCTCTAAATACCACTCTAAAGTCCTTTTGCTTCAGCAAAAAGATGGTTGACTTGTCAATCAAATTATGCAGCATGGTCAGTAGTTCTGCTGGTTTAACACCAGAGCTGGGTTGGCTCCTAAAAGCCGTTGTGTTTGTCAGTAAACCTCCTACGCATGAACAGTCCCAAATAAACAAACAGGATCGTTCACATCAAGGGGATTGGCATGACTGGTGCCTTATCTTGCATATTTTGAATCTCACTTTATATTTTCACCTTGAAAACCCACTTATACGTAGCTCGGTCACACTCGCCTTCGTGCAGTTCCACTCCTGAATCTGACGCACTGGCTGTTCAAGGCACTTGGGTCAGAACTGCAGCTTATACTTCATTTGAATCTCAGACCTGCTCCACCCAGTTTTTCACAAGCAAAGACTAACCACTCTCACAACTCCCTCACGTCTACGTCATTCATCTTCTAACATCCTTCCTTCAAGGATACAGACAGCAATTTATCCTTTATTTTCCTACTCCAAATGAAATATCATATGCTTGCTGGGAAGAAGGAAATACACGATTTCTCAGAACCAAAAGCAGATCTGAAATAGCCATAGCTGTGAGCTGCAATCCTATTTTGTTTGTAGCTTGCTAGTATTTAGCAAATGCAAATTACAAAGCCTCCAAGTAATAGAGCATGTTTCTCATAGAAATCACAATTACAAGCAGATCTATACTATTGGCCAACAGTGTAGACTTAAGTGGCTCTTTTTTTACCCAGTTCACCACTGGATATGGTGGACAAAGTGCTGATGTTGACACTTGAGAAGAGAAGTGGCAAGACTGATGTAAGAATGAAGGAAGCTTTATGAAAATTCATGCAGGAATTACAGGAGGAAGCAGAAGAAAGAGCCACAACAGACAGTTATAGCTGAAAAAATGTGTTGAATATCTGAGTCTGAAAGTATTTTTCACAACAAGCTTATCTCGAATGGAGAATTAAGAATTTATTTCATTACATCTGGCTTTCAACAAAGTATCTGAAACCAAATCAACATTGGCTTGGGTGGCCAGGCTGCTTTGGTGGTCACTTATTTTCCCATCAGAGACAGTTAAGTTTATCTCAGATTAAAGTTCTTCCATAATTAATTTTTATGATCTGCAACAGCAATCCATTCTCATTTAGACTGCTGATATATCACCCTGAACATTCTGACAGGACAGAGAAGGTCTTGGAGAACAGACCAAAAAATGCAGTGGATGTTTATGTACATCATACCACTCAGCTATTTTACAATGAATCGGCCTGGAGATATTTCTATTTATATTTTCATAGGAGATAAGAGATATTTACTTTTGCCTCCAAGAATTGCTGATTAAATAATATTAAATAATATTTGTCAAATACAAATTTCTTTAAAGTTTGCTCAGTTTTCATGAAAAATCTGACAATTAACTTTTTTAATGTTGAATTAGACAGTTTTGAAGGATGCCAGAAAAACTGTAATTTAATAGTTGGAGCCATCTAAGGACTCCAACTAAGGGAGCTAGCTATGGTCAAATTAGGGTTTTAGGGTTTAAAGTTGGTTTTATTTTAGTTACTAGGGGAAACAGACACCAGAAAAATACAACAAACAACTCTGGGTTTCATCTGAAGACATCTACTTATGTAAACAGTCCTTACTTGAGCAAAAAGTTCAGAGGAAAGAGCTGACATGCCATTCAGCTAATAATAATCTGACTAACACCAGCGTCAGAAATACATCCGTGTGTCTGGCAGCATATAGACACAGAGGGAGCTGAGTGACCCAAGTGAAAACAGTTGGGGTTGCAATCACACCACCCTCTCCTTGCTTCGATTACAACTGCTACCCACCCGATATCCTTCACATTTACTCATTTCCTGGGTGCATAAGTAACAACGACACTCATATATTACAACTTTAGTTGGGTTTGTCACAGAATGTCCTTGTTCCTGCGACTTTCGAGAAACATTTAAATCAAATACATTCCCAGTTGGGAGGACTAGCTTCATCCAGGCTGCCAGAAGAACAGCTCTGCATATCTGCACAGGGTCCTAGTACTTGACTTTTTTCCTAGGGGACTATGCAAGTGTCACACAAAAGCCATATTTCAGAGAATAAAACTCTTGATCTATGATTCTTAGTTAGCAGCGACATTGTCAGGAAGGAAAACTCTCCGAAGTCAGTAAAGAAAAGCCGTAATGGGGAGTTTTGACAACATCGCTTAGTATGTGCACAATAAAGCTAGCCATGAGAAACTCCCTGCTTGACAAAACATACATGCACTTCATTTTCTAAATAATTTGTGCCTGGTGAAATATTTGTGCATACTTATCGCCACGCCAGAGATGTCAAGGCCAGTTAAACGTCCAAGGCGTTCCCCGGCCGAGGTGGCGAAGGCCCTCCGCTGCGCGGCTCACAGTGCTGCGCCTCGGGGAAACCTTTCGTGTCACTCGCTCAAATGGGTCTGCGGTGCGGGACACTGGTAGCATTCTTGCTCGATAGCAATAGACCTTAATTTAGGTTAGATCTGTTAAAGGTATCTGAGCAGGATGCATCAAACGCTTACCAAGTGCGGTTTACCACGTGATGAACGCACAGTTTTTGCTTAAAAAAAAAAGTTCTCAAATATTTCTTGTAACTCTCAAATGTTCTCAAATCTCAAAAACTCTCAAACAGCTGTGGGTTGCTGTTTCACTTGATTATCATTTTATTCTCCAAGTGATATTTCTGCTGTCTTAATATCAGTCCAGAATTAATTAAGGAACACAGTTTCATCAGTATTGCAATACCATGGATGTACGACTAAATTTAAATTTTATTTCATAGCACTTTATTTCATAGCACCAGGAATTCTATTATAAGCAAGAGCAAACACCCTCTCCCTTTATCTCCAGCCCATCATTAAAGAAGAGAGCACTCCTTCTGGTATGCTATAATAGTCCTGTGCCATGTCAGATATGCAAAGCAATCATAAATCCACTTTAGCTTGTTAGTTTACTGCTGTTTTCTATCACCAGACAAGCACAAAGCAACTGGAATGTGTCAGTGAATCTGGCCCTAAATCACGCTGCTTTTTTGTTTCTCAAGTGGTATTTTTTAGTCTGTGCCAAGCAATAACATTCCAAGACACCCAAGGAAAAGTTACTACATTTATTGGCTTTCTAGTGTGTAGATTTTCAGATCCTCTGTGAAATCCTGGTTGCTTAGCACTGCTTGGCCAATGCACCATAAGCCCACTCAGTTGACTAATTAAATGGAGATTACAGCTATAATATTGGGTAGTATGTGCAAGCTGATTTGGCCAAGCATACTGTTTCTGAAAGAAGCACACCAGAATTCATTAAGTTTTTTTCTAGTTTCATGGAAGTATTTGGGGTAATTAATCAAATAGTGATTGTTTTGGGGGAATAGTTGTTCAAAAGTTTTCAACGAGGAATGTATCTCCTCTCTTTCTCTCATTCCTTCCGTTTTGAAGTATGTTATATCTGCATTTTTCTGATATTCAAAAGGATAAAAGCAGCAGTTGGAAAAATAGAGACATACTATTAAGCCAAAGCTAAAAGTTAGATATGCAGCAGGGTAAAAGACATGCATATAAAATGTTTGTGTCTCTGGAAAACCTCGAAAAACAAAATGTCTTTTCATAAAATGACATGGAAGCACATGAAAGTCTCTTTAAGACCACATTCCTGAGCAGCTATGGCTGGTTCCATAGCCAGATTAAATGAAATGGCCATTGCCCATCCATTACAATTGACAAGGATGTTGCTGTTATTAAAAAAAAAAAACCACCACCACCACAACTGTCAGTCTCTCCCAAAGAAAACCATGAGAGTACACCAGCTGTTCATGAGATGTTTGATGGTCTATGTGTTCCTGGGACCAGGAAATGACTTTTCTAAAGCTGTGGGACTTTAGTTTTGCTTAATGTGACACAGGAAAGAAGTTTAATTCAGGGTTTTTTTGTTTGTTTGTTTTTTTCAATCCATGGATCACAGTTTTTCATTGCTTTCAGCTGCCCAAATTAGCAACATATATAAAAATAATAAATTCCTCAAGAAAACTGATACAAATACATAATACAAATACAATAGTTAAGCTGCAAATCAAGTGCTCTGAGAGTAGAAGAGATAATATTTTTCTAGTTTCTACATTGGTCACGTAACTCTCCAGTCTAGTAGAGTTTCAAACGCAGCCAGCAATTAAAGTAGCTAGGCAGCCAAAGGTTAGAGAAAAATGGGCTCGAAAAGGAGCTATGCTTGTAAATATTTTGAGAATTACAGATTTGATTCATTAGTGTATATTCTTTTGCTCTTCTTTCACAGGAGATATATTTCATAGGTAATTCACAGTGTTAACTTAGTGGTATGCGGTTTTCCCATGGTAGTCTGAAAGTGAGGTAATAAAGTAGTGATGTAGAGCTTGGAATAAGTCAATGGCCTAATTTCACAAAGATCTAAGAACGTGCTCATCTTTTTTACTTACAAGTCTGATTTTGCAAGCCTAAATAGGTGCTTTCAAGCATTTCAGCTTGTAAGGATTCCTTCATGCTGCGACTTTGATACAATCGTCTTAAAAGTAGTATGGGAACGTGCCTCACTTTCAGACTATCCTACATCTATGTCTATTAGGGTCCACCCTGTGTCTACTAGGGTCAAGAGTCCACCTAAGTGTGCCCTTGCCCTGAGCACACTGACATGCAATGAATGTCTAGACCCAGAGGCTAGATCATAAAATAGCCAGGAATGGGTCTCAGGTCAAGAAGAACAGTAATTTCTTTTGTCTGTGCTATTCTGAAGGCTTATTGTAGGAGAAGGTGTCATTTGTGACGCTTAAAATCCAGGCTGTCTGCAAGTTTGAAAAAGGACACTTACTGAGAAAAGAAGAAAGCATATCCTAGAAATCATAATACAGCTCAGTACCTCAGTTCAATAGATTATAAAACTATTTTAGATGACTTTTTAAAATATTTGCCTCACTGTATTTCACCTGATAAAATGCTGTTGGCACTTGAGAAGTAACCATGGGATCACAGGATAATTCAGGTTGGAAAGGGCCTTGGAAGGCCTCTAGTTTAACCTCCTGCTTAACCTGCACAACGTTTGTGGGCAACCTGCTCCACTGCTTGACTGTCCTCAAGGTGTTCTTTTTTATTTAAATCCACTGAAATCTCCTCTTTTGATTTATGAACCTTGCCTCTTGTTCTCCTACCATGTACCTTCTTGGAGATCGTGGTTCTGGCTCCTGATGAACTCCTCGTAGGGATCTCAGAAGGCTGCTGTTCCTTACTGCTGTCTCTCATTGAGGCTGAACAAACTCTGGCCCCTCAGCCATGTCTCAAAATAAAATTGCATCCGACCCCTCAGCATCCTGGTGGCACCCCACTGGACAATTCTCAAGGTTTTCATGATTGTTCTATCTGCACTTATATCTGAGAACAGAAATTGGGTGGGAAAAAGTTATTGAATTTGCTATGTATTGAAGCGCAGTTCTGTGATCCAGCACCTACAGGAATTGTTCTCACTTCAACCTGCCATCACTCTCCTGAGCTTTCAGATTTTGGACTCTTTGGACTTTCACATCACAAATGAGCATGTCTCAAGCGAGACTCCAGCACTCACTTGGGGCTTTCACCTCTCTCTCAATCTTTTCTATTTAATTCTTTCTCGCTGCTTCTCTCTCTCCATATCCCAACTTACTTTATATAGAGAAAAAAAAATCAAATGCCTTTTTTTTTTTGTGAGAGTACATGCAAACACACAAACTTTGCAGTTTCAGCATAATGAAAATGAAAAGCCACTTGCAGCTTTGTTTGCATACTTTATCTGGTGCACCTTGACTTAGAAAGGAAAATATTAATAGTTATAACATCTACAGTAAATCTTGAAACAAGACCTCTGAGAATTCAAATCAAAAAGAAAAAAAAAATCAGTCATTTCTGATTGGTACAAAATATTTATTTTCTGTTACAATTCTAAAATGTTTAACAATGCAGTTATTTAAAAAGAATAACTACCTTAAGCTGACAGGCCTGAAATAATTTCTAACATATCAAAAGTTTATTATGAGATTTCACAAGATTTCTAAGACCTATGAAAAATAGAAATATGATGGCTCTTATGACATAAGTGTTTAAAAACCTCAGAGTGTTATTACAAAGTATATACTATTTGGCAGCAAGTTGTCCTCTGCTGTGGATAAGCAGTTTAGGGAGTTCCAACTCAGCTTTAGTCTGGGAAAATACTTTCTGGAGTTGGCATGTCAGTTCTTCATTTTTGGTCCTTATGAAAACGAGCTCCAAAGTAGTCAACAGAACGCAGAATGAGTAAAATTATTTGCCATTAACTCTCTGGACATTCAGAATGCTGTTGCCCAGAACTGAATTCTTTTGGAGACCTTGAACAAGAAAAGTAAATACCTCCATTCTGCAGCCAGAATTTTTGGCCAGAAAGGGAAAGTCTATCTATGAGGAGGATGGTATAGCCGGTCCATTTGGTCCAGTGTTAAAGTGTCAACAGCGGCCGCAACAGTGTCAAGAGGCCAGATTGTTCTGGTCCTGTTCCCATCACAGTTTATGCAACTTACTCAGTGTCTATATAAAATTAAATATGAAAAAAGTTCTGGAAGCTGACGCTAAAACTCACTAAGCTATTGTGTGAAAAACATTGTCATACAGTCACTGGGTGTCTTTTTGAAGAAAGTGGGAATAAATTCTGTCAGTGTGTCATATGTGTCCAAAACTTCAGGCCTACCAGGCAAAAGAATATTCCCAGCTCAGCTAGGCTCGAATGCTCAGCTCAGAGCAATTCTACAGACATATAGACAAGTGGAAGGCACAGAGGAAGTTTTTAAATTTGTGATACCTGAGTGTAGTCTTATTTGCATGTATTTCTTCTCCATAAACTCTTCTTTAGTCACCTAACTCCTGAGACACAATCTAGTTGTTATTAACTACACCAATTTTTTCCTCTGGTGTCTTGTTTCTTTTCTCTTTCAGGCAGATAGCTACAAAATTAGGACGCCTGTGGCACTGGACAAGTAGCTCCTATCTGACCTGGTCTCCCAAAATCAAGAGTTCTTTCCAAAGTACCAGCTGAAAAGGAACAAAAAAATACATAACAACTGATCTTGTTCAAGTAACTTGGACAAAATAGAATCACTTGTGCTACATGCCAAAATTTATGTCAAGAATGATTGTATCTTGTTTTGTGAAATCTTATCTCATGAAATCTTAAACTAACACAGCTCAACACTACAAAGGATTTTGGTTTCAATTATCTTTTTTTCCAATGAAAACTTACCTGAAAAAATACATGATTGATTCTACTGGCAAACAGGACTTAAATGTATTTGGAGTTAGATTACAACACCATCTCGGGAAGCGCAGCAGATAGAAAAACAATTTGAAATGAGTTTCAGCAACTCCAAAACTTGTCTGCTTTTTACTTTTTTTTTCTCCTTACTGTCTCAATAGCCAGTAAATTTTACTCTGTCAATGCACTAACAAAAACAATGGGCATGACAGGCAAAAACATAAAAATCTCATACAGTTTTGCCTCAGGATCTTGCAGGCAAATTCCTATTGATTCTTCTTTCAAGCCTGAAAAGAAAGTTGGATAAAAACCTCCATTGTTTTTTTTTTTCTCTAGTCATAACATGCCTTGTCCGTTTGTTAAATGCTATTAGACAATTAATTGCTTACAGAAATCCACCCCTTTCTTAGTAGTCCTTTGGAAGTCAAACATGAGTGAGAAAGACAGTATTACAGTTTACTATCTTAAAATAAAGGAAAAAGAGGACCAAAAAGGAAAGAGGAAAGGGAAAAAAAGAAATGGAAGAGGGGAAAGAAGAGTTGGAAGAGGGGAAAATGGGAAAAATGGAAAAAGTGGAAAAAGAGAAAAAGGGAAAGGGGAAAGGGAGAGAGGCAAGAAAGAAATGAAGGGAAGGAAGGGAAAATGATAAGGGAAGAATTGAAGCAAAGAGAGCAAAGCAAAAGAAAAAGGACAGATAGAGGGAGGAAAGCAGAGAGGGAGAGAGGAAAATACGTGAAAAATACTTTATACACCCATTTACATTTTGCCTATGCACCTAAATTTGTTGATTCTAGTCCAGACACTAATTTCACACCATTGCATTGCCTAAAATGACCTTCGATTTTCTCGGTAGGGTAGAAGATTTTACTAGAGCCTGAAATTTAGGGCACAGGAAAACTGCACAACTAAATATGACGAGATTGCATGGTGCCATTTAAGCTTCCCCTTCACTGCCTTCAAGCAGCATAAGCATGACATTCGGGCTATTCCCTGCACTTCCCGTGCCAGCAGATGAAGCCTCATGAAATAAGACTTTCAGAGAAAAGATTCAGTAAGGAACTCAGTAAGTACAAGAAGAAGAGAGAAGTACAGAAGACAGAAGAAGAAGAAGGGATGGAATAAGAATATAGGCAAATTCCAAATGGTAATCACAAAAGCTCAAGCCACATCTCACAGGTATTCAGTTTTTCCTCTTGACCTAGTATTTTGCTGCTAAGTGTCAGTCATTTACCTTCGCCCACGGACAATGATGGACCAGACAAGAAAGATGGAAAACACGGACTCTTGCAGGAGGTAATTCAGAATGAAACACACAGAAAACAAGAAATACCACATTCATATTACATTTTCCTATCCTTGAGATGCAAACCCTTGTAAGAAAAAAAAAAAAAAAAAAAAGGATGGAAATTTTTCCAAGCTACTTCCACACAAAGATATCTGAAATGTGGGCACCCTAGGCTTACCTCTTGCTGTCAGATACAACAGAAAAATGGAAAGGGAAAAAGAGAAAAAAGATCAACACAGAAAAAATGAAAGTTAGAAGGGCATTCAAATGTTAGGAATCAGGAGCTGATTAGCTGTATTAACAGCAAGTTTCCATGACGTCTTGACTGAATTCATTATCACTTGTGCATCAGCTTTTCCATCTTTAACAAAATTCTTATCAGTACAGAGGCAATGGTTAAAGTTAGATTGCCTTTGTCAGATAAAAATTAATGCTTAGCATCTTGCATCTTCAAAAGGCAATCAAATTATTAAGTAGTTTATCTAATCAAATGGTTCTAAAGGACAAAATATTGTGAGAAATCCTTTTAATAGAGCATAAACAGCTAATAAAAATGTTTTTTCCTCACATGTGTAGAAATAAATCATTTGTATAAAATAGAAATTGCCTGCTATGCTTTTTTTATGAAAATAACAGTAGCACTTCAGACAATGAAGCTGAGGGTGGGACTACTAACAGTTATAAATACAACATCGACAACGTCATTGTATTTCCCTTGACTTCCACAGTTGTATCTCTGGGGACATAACTGCCCTGTTACTTACTAACTTGAATTCCTGTCATTGTACTTTGGGAATCAGTTGCTTGAGATGAAAACCTACAACATATGCCTAAGGTTATCGTATTTGGGGTCATTCATAAGCACTGATGTACAGCTGAAAGAAAGGGACTTTTTTTTTTGAGAAAGAGACTGGTAATAAATTAGCGAGGACAACAAGGTATGTGATGGTGGAAATAATAGTGGGAAAGCAAAAGATCTCTGTGTTGTGATTATTGTAACTTTTATTTCACTTTTTCAGCCACTCCAAAGTGATGAGGTGTCAAGCTCTACAAAAGCACCAATTCCGCTATTTGCTTCATTGCATCTTTTCCTCCTTTCTGCCACTACCCAGTTAAAGTGAACTGATGGTTCCAAAAAATACCCAAGGAAAATGTGTATTCTAACTAATACCAGTTGGTATTAGTTGGCTAGAAAATCTACCCTAGGTCAAGACTGAGTTGTTGCTGAACTTCTTTTACCAACCTAGAGCATTCCTTTCATTCTGAAAACATCTATTACTGTTCAGAAAGAATTGCAATGTAATTATATGTTAAATCATATTATAAACAAGTAGATCCTTCTTTGGTTGGTGTGGAATCCTGTTGCTCTTGCAAGTGGATGACTGAGAGCCCTGGCAGACACAGGCACAGTATGAGTAAACAGGGATTCCCACTCAGTTAAGAGAAAATAATGTCACAAAACAGTTCAGATATAGACTTGCAAGGCCCTGGAATCTGGATGCAGTCTCAAGGATAATTTGATTCAAGACAATGGTCCAAAGAAATTTTCAGAATCAGAAATGAGGAAGCAGTCATGTAGGGACAGAAGAACACAAAAGCAATCATGCAAGCTGCTCTGTGTTGCTTCTCCACAGCCTACACATGATCATGGCTGTGACATACTCTATTTCAAAACACAAGACAAAACAAAACAAAACAAAAAAACCTACAGTCCCAAGAAGAGTATGGCAGCATTGTATCAGCAGTCACATATTCTGGAACTAGTTGTTTCATGTCTTATATATATGACCAATTTCCACGTTTTCACATTGGTCCATTAACAGTTACTTTAAAAGGAAATGGGCAAATGATAGTGTTATGGTGTTATGGCACCACGAGTTTCTTGTTGCAATCTTATTCTTAATTAAGCAATTTTAATTTGCATAGGTAAAACAGGGAAAGGTTTTAGTCCCTGGACTGAGGCTGTGTCTGTAACAGTGAAATAAGAGTGCCCAAGCTAATCCCTGGCACCAAGGCTGACTAGCACCGGACAACCAACATCCATAGTTAAACTCTTTTTGTTTCCAAGACAGAATAGTTGTACCCTAACTATTCAATGGAGATAGTTCCTGGTCCTGCTTACATGCCCGGGTACTGTTTGGGAAGCTAATAGCTAGCCCACCCAGAGCCATGTTGGGGACTACACCATGATTTAACAGCATTGATAATCAAATATTAGGGTCAAGAAGATTCTCTGACCATGTCTCATTTACTTATACGGGCATAGCCAGAAGTTCCCTGGATGATAAGAAATGCTTGAAAGTAGCTTTCTGCCTGTCCACCGGGACAACACAGACAAAAAAGACTGAGGTCTTGTATTTTTCCTCTTTTTCCACTTTTCCTCCCTCATAAACTCTGCACAAAAAGAGTAGATTGCAGTGAACTTTTTTTTTTTTTTTTTTTTTTTCCCCATACTGATATAGCAAGACTGTGTTTTAGAAGTAAACACACTTGCTTTCACAGAATTACCCTTAGTATAGCTGGGCATTTCCCCCCTCCCATTTCCCAGCCTATTGTTGAGGAGGACTGTTTGCCTTTCACTTTCTCAGCTTTCTTTACCTCTTGTGAGAAGCTGATTCAGGAAGGTGCTCCACATCTGTGGAATATGCACATGAAGAGATCTCTCTTTTCAATTTCCCTATCATTTTCTTCCATATCTTAAGGATCATCTATTTGGGGTCTCAGTTTTCCTCTGTGCACGGCCTAAAGAAGAGGATCTTATTCTAACTTGGGTCTTTTGTTTCTCAGATCTGGCTAGACTCCCATGTTTCCTAGGCTTTTCATACTCAAACTCAAAACAAGGATTACATATACGCACCTGTGCAGATGACTATGCCAATGGTTATAGCATGCTGATAAATCCAAAATGATGGATTAAGAGGAGTAAGTGTAGGAGTAAATGACTACAAAAAGTGCATGCTGAAAACATTTCTAGCGCATATGGGGTGAGTGAGGTAAACTTGTGGCAAAGATTAAACAAAATGCAGGACTGAGCAGCAAAGTTAGGAGCCCTTTTTAGTAAGAAAGAAGGTTTCTGAAGATATCAGAATAGACTTGGTTTGTGAAACAAGCCAAATGTAAATCCAAATTCTTGTTCCAAGAATTGAGAAGACCCACTGCGTTCCTGTATTTTCCAAGCCAGACAAGATCAGGACATTTCAAAAAATTCATAGTATAATTTCTTCCCAAGAAATCTTAAGCATCCATTTTAGATTCAGGAGAGGCTAAATAATTATCAAAACCAAATCTTTGGATCTTACTGTGCTTGTCCATCACCATGATAAAATGTGCTACATCTGTCAGCCCTTGCTTTTGGTAGTCTGCTTTTTTGATGTACTTCCAAAGTCATTGCATATTGTGTCAAATGCAATCAAATTGTAATGAGGATTTATTATATTAACAAAGTTCCAATAGATACTAACTCAGAGCCAACAACTTATTTTACTTAGAACAAAGTCCAGGTTTCAAGCCAGTTTTCCAGAGGCTGAATCTTTTCCACTGGACAGCAGTTCAAGCACCAAATTTGTTGTTGTCTATTGCCACTACTTTTCAAACCAGTTGTCTAAAACTGGGTGACTAAATCTGCGCTAAAGCACAAAGCCCAAGAGATGACTGAAACAGTAAGCACTGCCAACTCCTAGCACATGGCCCCTCTATGGAATTTAGAAACCTCAGTTATAAGTGATGCTATTTAAAAAATCTAGTGCTCCTCTTCCACATGAAACGTACACCCAGAATATTGCTATTCAGAATAATCCAGCCTCACCAATGGGATAATCCAGGTCACCTTTTTTTTTTTTTTTTTTTTTTTTTTTTTTTTTTTATAAGCCTGGGAGAACACAGACATCTGTAAAAAGGATGAATTTACAACCTCATATAACTGAATTAAAATAATGCTGGCAGCTTACAAAGCTCAATATTGTGTCCATGAAGTACATGTGGAAACCCACAAAATATTTATTTTTAATCACAGGGTTACTGAAACTGTTTTGCAATTTCTTAGGAAGCAGGGATTTTAGAAGACACCTCTTAGGTGTATTATTCAACTCTCTGTTCTTTGATTAAGGATCCCAGCTTCACTAGAGTTTAGAGGAGAGGAGACAGGAGCAGAATCATTTATCTTAGACAAATTCATCCCATTTAAGATCACTGGTGGGCTCACATATCCTAATAGAAAAGGCTTGGGTTTGGCCTCAGCTCTGAACACAAAAGGCATGGCTTCAGATTGTGTTTTTGCCAAAGAAGAATGGCATCTTCCCCTTGGGAACAGTCCCTCAACAGTACTAACTACTGACTAACTACTGACAACCTATAGGAAGCTCCAACCGCATATAGGGAGATATCTCCAGACAAAACCACACGATACTAACAATTTATAAATAACTGCAGAGTAGTTGCCTATGATCTAAACTGTTTAGTTTATAATAGACATGTGCCCAAAGAGACAACAAAATTAAGAGCCCTATTGCTCTAGTCTGCCTTTGCTGGCAATGGGAGAAAAATTCTTTGGATTTCATATGGCTCATATCTACTTCTGCAGATGTTGAATCTCATTGAACCTAAGAGGTCTATGAAAACTTAGCCTTAAATTTAAATAATTTAGTTAAGTTCCTAAATTAGTTGAAAACTAAACCAGTCCAAAATTGCCAGCTGCCTATTTTTCAAACCACTTGCATGGCTTGTATAACAATTACAAATTCCTAGGTTAAAACCTGTCCTCAATGTTATTTGTTCATTCCTAAAAAAGGCAGATTATTGGATATCATCAAAACCGTTCAACTCTCTGTACAGTAATATTTGTTACATTTTCAGATCTTCTGAATAGTTTTTAGTCATTTTGGCGTTCAATGTATGCAAATTCAGTTAATATGGATATACTGATTTATAAATACTAATTATACTAGAATATCAGATTTTTTTTCATAATGTACGGTATTCTGCCTCCTTTATTCATGATATATTTATTAAACCTGGCTTTTCCCTAGAAAATATACCACCAGAGCTAGATTTATTTCTTTTAGCATCACTGTTTTTAACTTTAATATAATTGAATTCAGCAAAGATATTTATTCTTATGGATCCTATCCTGCTCCTCCAGGAGACCAAAGGGAAAGCTATTATGGATTTTCAGAAGAGTAGGATTGGGTCCTAACTAACCTGAATCAATGCCAAGGAAAAGCTTATTTTGGTCTGAGCTTTTGGCTAGTTCCTTAAGTCAAAAATAGAGAGAAAGGAAATGTTTCCTCTTGATCATGAAAATTAACCCATTTTAATCAAAGCATGTGTAACCTTCTGGCTGTGATTTTAGAAGAGAAACAGTTTGGGACATGCAATGAGCCATTGTCTGGAAAAAGTGATTCCCAACTTCTGGATGACTAAAATGGTGACTAAAGTTACACACAGAGAATTAGCTGGTTAGAAAACAGATGTTAAGAACAGAAATAAATAACAAGGAGAGGTGATAGCATACCATCTGCCCTGAGTGGATATGCAATTTATGTGACAAGATACAGAGAAAGATGAGTAATCTCATGAATGGTAACTAACAGACACAGGCAAAAGCTAGTCCATTTTTTTTTTTTTTTTTTTTGGTTTATATATACCTATGATGAACATTCCTGCAGCTAAAACTAGGAGACTGAGATTCATCTCACCTATTTTTAAACATCCAGAAGCTGGATAGTTAAAACTGACCTTGTAACGATAGTCTCATTAGAGTCAAAGAAGAGAGAATAGTAGGTTGTCCAGAAGACAATTCCTCTGAGCAATCATATGTCCTAATTTCCAGATGCAATTAATCAGCTCCAAAGACACCTGATATCATTCACAGGAAGAAATATTACGGCAGCTACCTCAGGCTTAGCATCTATCATGCAGATGTCTAGTTCAAAGATGACTCTCAGACCGAGTACAGCTTCCAGAATGCTTTTTGTGAGGAAACGAGATCAAGAAAAACAGAGCTCCATCAAGCCAGAATCCTGTCCACCACTGCCTAGTCACACTGCAGGCCTCATCTGCATGAGACTCTTTGCGACCTAACACAGCCCTCTACAAAATTCCTAGAGCCAGCAGCAGAGACCTATTTAGATTACTCTAGACACTGACCTAGATCTAACAAGGGAAAGGCTTTCCTTCTTCTCTGCTCCATAGTTGCCAGTTGCCCCCCCGGGCAGACCAAAACCCTTCTGTTCTTGCCTGGTGACCCTCTTCCTCAGCTGCTTGTCGCCTCCGCTATCTGCATCACTAACGGATCCAGCTCTGACTCAGCGAGAGCTGCACCTGCTAATAGTTGAGGTGAGTGACTCACTAACCAAATGACTCTCCTGGCTGTGCAGAAGGCAAGTCCATGCCCACTATAATCCTGGCTTCCTGGTTATGCCTCTATCAGTAAACACAATTAGCCAAGGAGTACCGGGAATCAGTGGCAGGGCAAGTTTGACTTGCCCACGTCCAAGCCCTTTCCCACACCACAAAACAAGGGGTTTGTGTTCAGATTTCTTTCTGGGAACAGTCCCTATCCGGTATTACACCCCATAGCACACCAGGCATTATGTAGGAGGGCATCAGCTGGCACCTGCAGCAGGTGGGGTGTTAACAATTAAACAGCATTAGCTGTCATTAGCAAGTACTTGAGCCCATGCCACAGCTCTGCTTTGTGAGCAGCAGGGACATAACCACTCTGTGGCTCCCTGAAGAGTGATGAATTTCACCCACCCTGCAGATAATAAGACGATACCGAATCCCTCTTGGCCAAACCTTGCAAAACTCTTGCAAAATGGTATTTTGAGTCATAGCTGTTCACGGTGCTTAAGAGCCTGACATGATTTTGAAGCAAATCACCTAACAAGGGGGAGGCAGTAAGGGATGTAAAACCCTTAAAAGCGATGTTTTGACTCACATCCTTAAGAACATATTCATCACTTGGCTACTGACAGGTGCTAGGAAACATGGGGCTGAAAATTTTAAGGTAACATGAAAAAAAGGGGAAAGGAATCCATTTCTCTTCCTTTGCATTCTGAAGTAAAGAACGTATCCACCTATTTCATGTTTGATCTACTAGGCTTGTTAGGGTCTAAAATGTTAGATGGGGTAAAGGTAAGAGAAACCTTAAAATGGCATCTGCAAAACAAATTATGAGAAAGGGCCCAGATTCTTTTTGTAAGCGGGTGGTCAAGGTCAGAGATACAGGCTTATTTTTGATCCCATGTACAATACTGTTAACTATCACTATCTGCCTTACCATCAGAAAGTAGTAAGTCTGGCCCTCCACATTTATTAACCTACAGAAGGTGTGCGAACTTGGTAGGAATTACTTCTAACATCGTAAGGTTGGTACTAAGTAGATATTTTCGGCAAATTGGATGTTAGTTCAAAAACTATCACACAGAGAGAAAATTACAATTGCATTCTTAAATATTGTGGTATCTTATCTTCTTTGCCCTAATTCTCATGGCTCTTTGCCCTTTGCATCTGGACTTCTGGCATAACACAAGTATGAAAGAAATGTGCGTTGCAGTCCTGTGATTCAAAGGAAGGGCTGCATCAATCTAAAGGCACAGGAATCATGTCTGAGGGATGTAACTTGTATTTAACCAGGAAATTCCCACTAAAATAAAGTGTCTTGTTTGCAAGGGCACTCTGTGTCTAAAATAGAGGAAGTAGTGATCCTCATTCACGTCATTATAGAAGTCAGGCAACACATCTGTAATGAGAACACGGGCTAACGGGTTATCATTCTCTTATATTTAACCTAAAAATACAACTTTGGTGCTTTATTTTTAACATAATAGGAACAAGTTCATTCTGCTGACAATGAAGATAAATAGGGGAAATGGCCCAGATATGAAGAAACCTTCTCTGACACTTCAGCCCAATTTTGAATGACCCTTGTGAAAGTTGCAACTATTGCAACTAAAAAAAATTGCAAATATTGCAAATTTCAAAACATCATTCAAATTGGGCTGAAGTGATGAAGAAAATCTAATTCCAGTCAGAAATACAAATAATGAGGAACTCAGTGACAGATGACTATTGTACAATTTCAGTCCTGAGTAAAGACAAAATATTGCAGAAATAGTTACAGACTAAGTTTTCATTGGGTTAAAGCTGCTTCCAGAAAGCACTTGGAGTTCTAGTTCTTTATCCAAACTACATGCACACTACAACTAGTACGAGACAATACAATACAGTGAATTTCTCTTCATTTATTTTACACATTTTTTTCTGATTTTATTCTGAAAAATGTTTATCTAAAAATGGCACAAATGGCACCAGAGAAGAAGCACAAATGCACAGAAGTAAATTCTTGAGCCATTTGGTCTGCTGTGCAGAGCACATAGGGAGACTAAAAGTGATAGAGTGAGCTCTGTAGGACACCACAAGAATGGGAGACGAATGAAAATGGGAAAAAAGGTAATTATTAGAACTGGAAATGGTTAGAATGAAGAAAGTCATAAGACTCTTGAAGCCAACATCTACTTGTCATTTGTCAAGATGCTGAATTTTAAGAACATTCTGAATATCTGCAGGTAAAAAACCCTAGAGGAATTATTCCTGGAACACAGATAGTCTCTAGAAAGATATATCCCTTTGGACTGGAGCTACATTTGGAACTACCTTCAGATGTATTTCTTACTCACAGAAGTATTCTAGTCTTTCTGGAACCTAAAGCTGAAATTTCTGTAGAGTACCCACCTACTGTAGAATCCTGGCCCATAACCAACTATGGTGAAAAGACTATAAATGTGTCTATAAGGAGACAAGTAACAAACACTTCAAGATAAAAATTACGTCTATTGTAGACTCAGAAGAGGTTCAAGCAGCTGCAAACAGAAAAAGAACATGGTGAAGCAAGTTTCCAGAAGTAAAATATGAAACAATATAAGAAAGCCTGGAATTAGCAAATCAAGTCTATGAAGGAATGTTCACAATGAAGTCAAAAATGAGAAGACAGCAGCAAAGCATAAATATCAATTTTGTTAGAACAGATAAACAGATTATGCATTTCATCTGTGAATTTGTGAATATAGGGATCTCTCTGGGCCTTACTTTAGATTCATGTCATACTTGGAAACATATTGGAAGTGGAAAAAGAACCAGAAAGTTGCTCCGAAAAAAAAAAAAAAGAAAAATCTATGGTTGTGGCTTCCAGGAAAGGTCAAATTCATCTAGGAAAAGATTTCAGTAAATGAAGTCAAGGCTATAGAATGTACATAAGATATTGCACGAAGAGATATGCCATAGGTAGGATATCAAAGATTTGGTAAAAAGTTAAAAAGATTAGCGAAGAGTGAAAAGAGCAGCTTCAGAAAATAGTTAACAAGGAAAAGAGATAGAGCAGAATCTGGTGAAACGCATTTCTGCCCATGAAAGCAAATAAGAAATTAAGTTTATATCAAGATGTGACATAATAGAGAAGTCTACTTGAAAAAAATAATACTAACAACAGAAAGTGTCCAGCTTTAAAAAGTGGATAGGAGAAGATGGGAGATGGAAGCAATGCTGGCCAGGGTACTTCTTAACAGAAGTCATGACTACCTTTCCCTAGTGCAGTAGAGAAAGTAGGAAGGCTCTTAGAGTGAAGGTCACTAAAAAGTGATACATAAAGGTCAAGGTTGGGAGAGAGCTAAAAACAAGTTAGGGAGAACATTTCCCTGGAGATTTTGGAGCAGGAAGTAGCTTTGGAGAGTTCCTCTTAAGAAAAGAATACAATGCTTCCTGGAGATTAAAAAAAAAAAAAAAAAAGATATATTGCTGTTAGGAGCAAAGAGCTCTACTTCAGAAATGGTAGCTTGACCTGAGAACAAAGATCTGCCTAGAGTAGCAGAGAACACGCAGAGGTCTTACTCCATACGGTAAGGCTTGTAAGCAAGCAAGGTTCTCAACTGTTAGCAGGTAAGCAAGCAAGGAGCTCAGCTGTCAGTAGGTACAGGTGCAGTGGTGTCACAGGACATGGGACCGTGCAAGATAGGCACAAGAGTGGTGGTACCTACAGCTACCAAGCCAGCTCGGCTGAAGGACCAGAAACACCAGAGACGTCATTTAGAGCATTTAGAAATCGGAGCTTTTAGAAAACAAACAAACAAAAAAAAAGATTCCAGAGGCTGGGGGAAAGGTCTAACGTGCTTGTTCCTGCGATCCAGACGAGAGCTCTGATGCATTATTCGGCCACACTTGCAAGAAAGCACAGAGGAGTGAATCACTGCACTTCTTGTAGAGGTCACACATTTTGTCTGGAAATGAACTTAATCCAGACTTGAAAGGTTTTTCTGCAGTGATTTCTGTGCAACAACATAAACAATGTATGGTCAGTTATCATCTCCTTTGAAGAAACTCATACCTCACCCTGCAGAAAATAAAATAAAAAAAAAGATATTTTTGTTTACAATTGATCTTATCTAGGCTTCCTGGGAGATTCTGATCCAACCTCCTACCGCAGCTGAAATTGAAAATTGGAATTTGTTCATCTTCATTCTATTGAGTTAGTATGGAAAATAGTGTACCGAATTATTTCAGAAAAAGAAAACAGAAATACCAGTCATTCAAAGCTCCAACTACATCCCCAAACTTCTTCTTAAGAGGCAGCAATCAAGCGTATTCTAACTTACATTGAGTAAAATACATGCTACTACTTTAATTTTAGAACTTTAATTTACATTGGGATTTCCTTTCTTGATGCTGAGTAGGAAGGATGAGGAAAATGTGTTTCATATTATTTTTAAACTTAGAGGAGAAAATAACATTTGTGTGAAGCACTGAACTCTTAAGTGAGGCAGCTAGCCTCACTTAAAGTTTTAACTTTATTTCCTATAAAAAAATCCTTGAAATCACGTAAATAAGGACTATAAGAGATAACGTAGTGTTTCTTCTCTTAGTACAAGCTTGATTCAGTCTTTCATCATGCCTTTTACATCTTTAAGATAAAAGAATGGTTTGCAATGTAAACTCTTACATGAAAACAGGTATCTGCTCTCAACTTTTATGTTTCGTTTGTGATTTCTACTATCAATGTTTTATTCTGATAACATAAATATTGTAGAAACCGTTTTCAGAATTAGGTATAACTTCAATACACGGAATTGAGAGGCAAAAATTGTATTTTACAGAACTTGCTTAGCTCTGTAAAAGAAAAGACAAAACATAGCTATGCAGCACACAAAAAAGAATGGCCACTTTCAAAGCCATTTTGGCACGGGATTAGACTAAGGAAAACAAAGTTAGAAGGACATGGTATCACCTGTCTAATATATAACTATGTCTAAGTACAAAACTGCAATATCCTCCTAATTTCTGAATTTTCTCAAAGTATATTTCATTTATTTTGTTAAAGAAAAAGAAGAAAGTTACTATGGTAACTTTTAAAATGCAGAAAACAGTGTTCAGACTTTAATTCACCTCATGCACCTAATGAGTAGCTCACACTGAGGTTGCTATTCTCTCTATTCATCCTGACCTTGCCCTAGTTAATAGGAAAATTTTCACTGGCTTCAATAGAAGGAAAAGCAGGCCTGATGGGGCAGTTTTCCAAAGCTACTTAGATACTGAAAGATGCAAATAGATAATTAACAACATTTGCTAAAATACCTGCAAGCTCATGACAAAATTCCCATTGATTCACTGAGTATAAAATAAACTAAAATACACAGTCCAGAGATGTGCCTCAAGGTGATGTTAATAAAACGATCTTCTGAAACTGTAATCTTGGACTCATGATTTATTTCACATGTAATGGAACAGTTGGGAAAATCCTTCTGATGCTGAAAATCATTATGGTGGTGATTACAAATTACGAAGTCTTGGCACATGGTATGCCTAAAAATGTTGTCAGAGCAGTACCAGTCACAGATGACAAAGTTACATCTGACCTAGATTTAACAGATCCATTGCCCACGGTTCGCATAATTCTTACCAGCCAGAGGAATGGAATACAGTGAAAGTAAAGAACATAAAAAATGAACATCAAACAGCCTGAAGAATCCTTTAGATCTGACTTTCCCTGTTTTGTTCAGAACTGAATTTTCTATAGAAAATGGACTATTTCTGCTCTTTACATTAAAAGAAAAAATACAGATACACTAACAGCAGTTTGCATAATCTTATGTAATAAATTATATACAATTCAGTAAGGAATTTATTTCACAACTTAATTGGCAAGGACCACTTAAGGAGACCAGTCTGTTATAATTACAGATGTTTTTCTCTTGTTGCAATATAGATTATTTCATGTTAGTTGCTTCTTCATTTAAGCAACAGTTAATTTGCCAAGATAGTTACTATGTTATATTTAATATTCTTTTAACATTCACACGCATTTCTGTAGAAATATATTCTTTTTTACTTCTCCACAGTTAAGGGGACACCCTAATGCCTGGGAAATTAAAAAAGAGAGAGAAACAAGGAGGATGTTATTGTCTTGTCTATTCCGTCGTTTCTGATGAATCACTACATTTGTCACTACTGATGGCTTGTCATGACCAGTAATTTTGTTAAAGAGGTGGTGGAGATAAAACGCTCGCAGCCAGAGACTGTTTAAATGCCTTGTCCTCCTCCTCCTACTACTACTTTGTCCTACTACTATTACTACTACTACGACTACTGTCCTACTACTTTGTGCAGCATTGCAGAGTGATTCTGTTTAAGGTATAGGCATTGTCTGGACTTCTGTATATCCTAATGCTATTTCTATGATTTTCACCCCAGATGCTGTAGTGATAGCAAACTTTCCTACCAAACTGTAGCGAATAGAGTATGAATGTGCCAATGAAAACGTTAGCACTGTAGTTGCAATCTATTTCCAGATGGTCAGTATCAGCCTAGGAGTTTTATAGACCTAGCAGGTAGCCCTGCAAGGAACAAGCACTTCAAGAGAAAACTTGATGCAGTTTCTTATAAAAATCAAGGCCTCATTTAACAAAATGTTGCTTCCTGACAGATCACAGAACTGGAAATGCAGAAAACGAGAACTGAAAACTGAAAGGACTTTAAATCTCCAAGTCTGAGAATGCTACAAGGTTAATCCAATTTTCTTGAGGACTCTTATGGGTTGAGAGCAGAATCAGCTGGTACTGCAAAAAAATGAATGGGCCAGCTAAATTGGGAATTGGATCAGGAGTGGTCAAGAAGAGCGGTGGATATGGGAGACCCTGAAATAGATGATGTGAAACGGTAGCAAGAAAGAGGAAGGGAAAAGAGCTGGCTGCTCCAGGGGGACAGCAGGAGATGCTGAAAAGGGGAGAAAAAAATAAAATCTCCGGCAGGTTTTAGGGCGAGCTTTGAAAGCACGCTCTGGTCGTGGTGGTGGTTTCTCCTCAGAGCATGTCAACGGGTCTCTTGTGTAAATTTGCACCCATTCATTCGTTTTCTGCCTATGATTTAGCTTTCAGCCTGATTGTCAAGATATCACATAGAAGTGCAGGGAGTCTGCAGGGAAAACAGCTTTGCACTGATTTTTGCTTATTTTTTCAAGTTAGAGGAGCAGTTATTTCCAACCTTCAGAGACTGTTTGGACTCCCCACAAGAACCCCACGAATCTGGGAGCTCCTTACCGTCTCTGAAGGTCCCAGTGACAAGACCGGGCTCGCCGAGATGGGATGCATTTCTAAGCCTGCCTAGAATGCCGACGAGATGGCCAAGCTGGACCCCTGCGACTTAAGCCAAGGCGAAACCAAAGAATAACAAAAACAAGCATTTCGCTTAGAAATGTGTCCCTTTACACATACATAATATATATATAAGAGCCGCGGGGGAGGGGGGCGCACACCACGGGGGCACGGCCGGCCGCGGCAGCGCCCGCAGCGGTTTAACGGCCGCACGCGGCGGTTTAACGGCCGCACCTC
>JAWLRI010001090.1:276357-296051 GCA_034781795.1 Crypturellus tataupa
CGGCGGCGGCGGCAGGGCGCGCTCCGCCTCGCCGCCCATGTGCACGGGGCAGACGGAGATCAAGGAGACCTTCAAGTACATCAACACGGTGGTCTCCTGCCTCGTCTTCGTGCTGGGCATCATCGGCAACTCCACGCTGCTGCGCATCATCTACAAGAACAAGTGCATGAGGAACGGGCCCAACATCCTCATCGCCAGCCTGGCCCTGGGCGACCTGCTGCACATCATCATCGACATCCCCATCAACGTCTACAAGGTGAGCGGGGCCGGCGTGGCGCGGCGCGCCAAGGGATGCCGGTGGAATCCGACCTCTCGCTGAGATCAGGACTCCCGGGAGGGATGACGTGAGGTTACTTTTAGGTTTGCTAAGCCGTGTTGCGTGGGCAGGTTTTTGCGTTTAGCTTTTCATATCGACTGTGGTTGCTCCCAGAAGGTGTTGAAAGCTGTTGAAGCTGCTGAATCTTTATCCTTCCGAAGCGGCGAAGCAGTGAACTCGCAGCTCATCACGAGCGTGGCAAACTGTTGAGCTGCACAGTTTTCATTACGAGAAAATTGCTTCAGTTTGCACTTTGGGCAACTTCCATAACTACACATTTATCAAAGCTTCATATGAGGTTACCAGTCTTCTGAGCGAGAGCGGAACTTATAAAAAAACCACTCAGGATAATCCTTTTTGAATAACTTTACAACTGTAAGAAACTATTAACTGAATAGAAGGCTTTTTTTTTCCTTCCATTCTCAAAAAAAGGGCAAAAATAGTGCATCAATAACACAGTTGCTTGTATGGCAATGTGATTGTTCCTTGCAATCACAGGGACACAGACATGTCAAAATTAAAGACATCAGCGATAAAAAGCAATAATATATTGCAGTCCTTATCTTGGCCGAATATCATCAAGTATATCGTCGTGAGTAGGTTGGAGCTGGAGGAATGAAAGGTCAGATTGTGTGTTGATAAATATTAGACAAGCTGAAAGCCTGGCTTTTTTACTGTGCGGCTACTGATAGTGCCAGGAGCTGAGCGTAAGCTCTCAGGTGATAAAACTTCCACGCTGACACTCTTCTGAAGCAAAAACCCACACTGAAATTACACTGTCAATGAGTAAAGCTATCAGTGAGTAAAATATGTGCTGTTTTAAAACAGGATTTTTGAATAAGTGTAAGCAAGAAAGAAAGAAAAAAAAGACTATAGATTGTATTTTTTTTTCATCAAGATTGAAGCATTTGTCCATATTTAGAGTTGATAATTTCTTGTTAAATCCGTATCTCATTTAAAGCCACCACAGAGCTGCCTTATTACAACACAGTAATGTCATCAAACCTGGCTGTAATCAGCTAGTAGTATGGGGAAAACAAGTTAGTAAAGTCTTACTTGGTAAATCAAATACACTTAACTGCTTTAACCTGCATTTTGAAACAACTTTAAAGTGAATGAAACAGCTCTTCAAAATCACTGTCAGATACACAACTAGACAGCTACATAGCAAAGGGTGTGAAAGAATTTGTTACGGTAAAATTCCATGGGTTTACACAGCAAGACCTCACTAGAAAGTGTGGAAGTGCCTGTGAATGCTTTCCAGATCGGTCCATAGCAGATAACTGGGAATTTTCACTGGGACCGTAATTTTATTAGCTGTTAAATGTTATGACTGCAAAAGATGTCCCTGGTGTATTTAAGTCAAGTGAGTATTCAAGTAGCTGGAAAAGATATACCAGGGCAGATTCAAATCGCCCTCAGTTGAGGGTACTTAATGGAAAACCAGATACTATCTGTATTTTGAGATAAGAAAAACGCAGTCTAATGTGTAAAATGCTACTTATGGTCCATCACTATTGATACTTTTGAATGTTGACATTCACCAAGACATTCAGCTGAAAATGGAAAATATTGCAGGGTTTCAAGTAATCAGGATACTGGGTATGAGAAGGGAATGAGATGATTTGGTGATTTCTGTTCCGGCTTGCAGAACATGGAAGATCTTTTCAGCTTTTGGGGTCCTGGCAAACAGTCTGCTTAGGCTCTAACCCCAGAACTGCAGAATATGAAGTCAAGAAAAAAGCAAAAACAAGCACTCTGCAGTATGAAATATCATGGCAGTATAGGTCCTGTGCCAAATTATTTCTACTTATATAGGATAGGAGGATGCTTTTATGTCTGGATCAACTGCTTCACAAAGACACTAAGTTTGGGTGTCTTCATTAATTCAAGGCATACAAAACTGCAAACAGCAGGTCAGAGTGTGAGCAGAAGGGCACAGTAGGAAATAATATATTGCAGTGGTGAGTGAGCTCTGTGTGTCCTTCTCTGTGCGTGTAATGTTTGGAAGGCTTGGAACAGTGACAGCTTGTTTGCCAGACTGTGCAGCCCTACAGTTTGGTGGGATTTATGCTCTCAGTTTCGCAAAGTGAGGAAGGTGGCAGTTCTCATGTGTGAGACATCAAAACAACATTGAGAGTGAAAATTCCAAACTTAATGTTGTTGCACAACATCAGCTCTGCCTCCCACACATATATCTATAATGATACAGGAGCACATACTTTATAAAACTATGACATTTCTCAATATTATAATGCCTTGCCTTCTCATGTAGCACATAAGCACCTCTCAGTGTTTACTCTCTTATATTAAATCAAATATATTTTTTTGTTCCCCAAGACTGTTAACAGCAGAGACTCTTTGGGTCAGGTCATAGTTTTGCTTTAAATGTTCACACAAAGAGATCAGTGCACACATACTTGTGTGGCTTTCTGAACTCTGACTATTAATTTGCTGTGACACAAATGAGCAAGGAAGTATTTATACTGGAAAAACTGTCACAGATTCCTTTATCTCTGTGCAAGATGTAGGAGTAGGAAAAAAAGAATGTTCCAGGAGTGACCAAAACCCCATCATTATCCAAGCAAATGATCAAAGGCCAAAGCCAGCTTTGTAGAAAATTTCTTTTTCCATAAAGTATTCTAGGGATTACATTAAAAATATATAGCTAAATAACATTATATAGCATTGCCAAACACTGAAAAGATAAGGTGGACCAGATTAGGGACTGCATATCCTACATATCCTGTCTAATTTGACCCCCTTCTTAATTCAGCTGTGCTCTAGAAAAGACAGGGTTTCCTTGGATGTATCTGCATGATGATCTCAGGTATTTTGATGATACAAGTACCTGTACAGCATGAATCAGTTTACCTGATAAAGTTAATCCCTGCTGCTAGTCTATCTTGTGTTAAAAAACGAAGAGAAATGAACAGAGTTTCCTTTCAGTGCATGAACCATTTTCTTGAGCTCAAGTTCATCTCTGGGCAGAAATCGAGCATTGAGAATTTCTTACCCAAACTTTAAGCTATGACCATATTAAGTTACAAGTTTTGTTTGTTTAGCATCCCTGTATGGTCATCAAACGCAGAGGGGCCCTTAGCAAAGGGTATGCAGCCTAAGATCTGTATCTTCTGCTGGAGAAACCTGCCTCCCTCCATAGGCTCTAGAGAGGACAGGGACACATTGTTCTCTAGTTAGGTGGCAAGAACCCAGGCTGCGGTCCAGGATTTGGTTTGGCAGCAATGTCTGTATGTTGTTGGTGGTGCTTGATACTCTGTTTTCTTGATGGATCTGTAAACTGAAATATGTTAGGCTCTATCAGTATAAATTTATGAATTTAGAGTATTTTTTTTTGTTATGTATACAGTTGACATACACTCAAAAGAACTATGTGCAAGTTTTCAAAACCGGTTTTCAGCTGCTGCTTTTTTGCTTCCGCCCAGTGCTTATACTTATTAATCTTACAGCAACGCAGTTTACTTAATAATTACTTTTGCCCCAGTCCTTTCACTGGAGCTCTTAGATTGCAGAAACCTTTTACTTTGACAAGACATTATAGGGTTGCTGTCACTTTCAAGATCTTTGTATAATATTACTTTAGCTTAATTCAGTATTTAAGAAAATAGCATTTATGAGCAGAATTTAATAATAAAAGAACAAAAAATGGAACTAATTGTTTGCCTCATGTTAAGATTTGTAGTGTTTGTGAGGCAGGCTCAGTAAAACATTCTTAGTTTAATTGGGGAAATGGAAATGTACTTTCTTGCTTAGAAAGACAATTCCTACCCTGACATAAGAATGTGCAGTTTGCATGACCTCTCTGTCTTCCTAATGTATCAGGAAAGATATGAATGTGGCAGTGAAAACCTGCCAGTCGTTTCACAGATAGGTTTAAAAAGTTGCTTATAGGTTGGTTTTACGGCTGCATGTCTGATTTCACATGTACCTGTGCTTGATAGTCAGGGAGAATTGAATCATATGGTACAATGAACGAGGTGTATGTCGAATACGCACGTCAGGAGAAGTAGGAGCGCGTTGTGTTTTCCTGTGTGTGGAGTGCTAGGACCAGGACACAGGCGTAAGCAGGCGCACGCCTGGCTGCATCTTCATGCCTGGGAGCAGACTGAATCTGCAGCACCAGCTTCCTGGCCAGTGGCCACAGCAGCTGAGCCACCAAGAGCTGAGCATCACTCCCATGCTGGCATAATCCAGCAGCAGGTCACTAACATCCTCCTGCCGCTACACAGTGGAGAGGACGCGGGAATTGTAGCTCACAGGTGTGTCTCTGACTCACCATATCTCTCGGGGCTACTTTCCTAGCTGTGCAGCTGTCACATCAGCGCAGGCTCAGGTCTGCACCTCCGTGGAGGATTTGCTAGGAGTGCATCAGATGCAGGAACAGGGTTCTGCATAAAACTAGTGCTCTTTTTTTTTTCTTTTTAATGATCTCAAATCAATCTAGAGTCTAGTCTGTCCTTTTCCTATATTTAATCTTTAACACGATTTAAGCTTTAGCACATTTCTGTAGCTTAGTTGTTAAAACTTTGTCCATATGAAACAAGTGGCTAGAAAATACTAGAAAAGATTGATCAGCACATTACCAGTGGTAGACTTCACTGGGTATTTTAGTTCTGAAAACACTATTTTTCTTTTTACTGCTGCTAGGCATATCTCATGACTCCAAGTTATTCATTGTACGTAAAGTGGTATTCTGTCTGTGCAGGTACCATATCATGAATCTAAGGAAAATCTTTCTCCTCTTACAAAATTACACTGGACTATATCCTTAATTTCCTAAGAAAAATTGTTGTTCTTGTCCACAAATAAAGTTTCCCAATACATCACACAGAATTTTCACAAAACTTTGGTGCAGCTTCTTGAGTAGATGGAAGTACTCAGGATATACAGAAACAGTCAAGAAAGAATGAATCCAGCATTTTAAATATTCTGCTTTTTCCTTTTACTTAGATTATTATTTTTCTTCATTTTTTTTCTTCACATATCAGAAGAAATTTATGACTTGCATATTAAAATACACAAATTTAACAATATGTCAGCAAAGAGCATATTTTTTTTCCAATACAGTACAGAAGTCATGTCCATTCTGCACCTGATTTAAGCTGTCGGAATGCAAATCCCATTTTGGTGCAATGTTGAACCCAAACTAATGCACCTTTTCTGTCACTAAGCCATCCTCACCCGTGTGCAGCTCCACTGTAATCTAGCCATAGCTGGCTCAGATCTAGTGCCCTTGATCTGGGGAACAGGTGAGGCTGGCTGTGCCTGCGAGAGAAACATGAGTTCTGGGGAAATCTCTGGCATGTGGCTAAGCAGTTGTTATTTTAGGGATTAGGGGAATGCCTTCCACATGTACCAGCTCGTCCTACCTTAAAATCCTTCAAATTAAGATCTGTCAACAAATATTTGATCAAATATCTAAGTTTCAGGCTGGGGAAGCTTTGGTATTAACTAGAATCATCTCTGGTTAAATAAATACAGATATACTTGTTACTAAGTCCTGGATTTTTATAACAACTGAATGTGGGAGGCTGGAAGTTCATTATTATAAATAATTGGTCTGGGTGCCATATGATTTTAAAGAGTATACATTTCAAATACCTGTAATTATTCACATTGAGATTTTAATAATAGTTGGTTACTATCACTCCCTTATGGCAATTAGAGAAGTCTCACAGGAGAGCCTTTTACTGGAAATACTTTTAATTATGAAGACTGAATTATTAACCTACATCCCATAAGCAAAACACACTATATATTCTGTGGTTCAGAATATATAGTAGGGTTCATCTCTGTTTCCTCTGTTTTATTGCCTTCCATGATATTCGCTAGAAACATGAATTGTTAGGATTGTTTTTCTGCTTCATTGTTGTAGAAGTGCTGTTCACCTCAGTAGGCCATCAAATAAATAATTCAAATTTGAGCTATGGTACAACTTTTCTACTGCTGTTTTTTCAAAGGCCTCATTTCAGCACAGGTCTAACGCAGATCTGTAGCTGCTCTTGAGGATCTTGGTGGGCATTATATATGGATTTCCAAAGCACTTGGTCATGCAAAACACCTAGCTTCCTTTAGGTTGAAATATAATGGTACTGAAATGATATGGGGGCTTTGGCAAATCTGTTTGGATCACGTTCATGCAGTAGTTTATCCTTCATGCTTGTGTATAAGATTTTTGCTGTATTGAAGCCAGTGGGAGCAGGCAACTGCATGCCTGTCTTGAATCATTTTGCTCCTCAGTAGAACCTGTACCTTATAATGATTTATTTCTTCCTTTCTTACATCTCTGTTGCCAAGAAGATGCTGAGGAGAGCTGAGCTGTGGGAAAAGTTTTGTAATCTCCTTTTGGCAATTATCACTTTTTTTTCCTTCTACTTTGGCACTTTATAGCCCTATATCTGAGATAGATCCAAAAGGCCTCATTTGTAGAAAGTTATGAAAACAGAACTGTAGAAATGGGCTTAATTAATGTGACTAATTACAGAAACTCAGAAAATGTATATTTCTGTATGTAACAATTGTCACTGTTTACTGGCATAACCTCTACCCTGGAGAGTCTTACTTTTATGAGGAATTGAAGGATTTGACTTCTGCCATGATGTATTTGAGATGTCAGAGTAGCTCACTGCAGAGTACAAAGATCAAATTCATCCAAAGTAATGGTATGGGCAGCAGTTCACAGCCTCAGCTGTGGGGAAGGTATTCACAGTATTCCCAAGCTATTCACTCAGTGAGCCTTTTCTTCTGAATAGCTGAAATGTGGGAAATCTTAACATATGAGACCCAAAGAACATTTGAACCAATGCAAAATTCAGTGTGCTGTTGCCTTTACTCAATAGCACATATGAGTAGGTTGAAGGTGCAATTAGGCCTCTTGGTGTTGTAATGCAGAATCAAGTCAGAGCTGGTCACCTAAGAACTCCAGATTCATCTCATCTGTCTTCAGCTGCTGCTAGGCAAATGGGATGTTTAGGCTTCCTGGATATCCTGTGGAGAGGAAAGGCACCTCCATAAGCCGATTCCTGTTGTCAGGAGATAGTCCTCTGAATTCTGTGGGATAAATCACCCTTCAGTTCCCTGGCTCTCAACTGAGGGAGACCTGGCTTCATTTAGATCCCACCCCAAGTTTGTGAACATTGTTTTTTACCCTGTTCTTATCAGTCTTGAGTCGCTTTTTGTAATTCTCATAACTAGATAGCCACCTAGAGCACTTAAGCAGGAAAAGCAGTGATCACCAAGGACAGATGATAGGCAATATAAAGAGAGGGAAATCCAGTCTTAGTCATCTCTCCTATAATCCCTGAGGTGGTAATATTAAAACAGAAGTAAAATGAGTGGAATGTGCTGGGCTTTTACTAAGCCTTTTTGCACATCCTGATCCAGCCTGGATGTGATGCTGCTGCCTGGTTCTTAGGACATATACCTTGGAGACTCGCTTGCAAAATGGTTCTTTCTGACTAAGTTTTACATGCTTAGATAAAACATTTAAGAGAAAAGCATGTGTTGCAGATATAAAAATGATTTTTTTAAAGGTGGTTCATTTCTGATTGCATCTTTTTTTTTCTCTTTTTTTCTTTTCACAGCTACTTGCAGAGGACTGGCCCTTTGGGGTTGAAGTGTGCAAGTTAGTACCCTTCATTCAAAAGGCCTCAGTGGGCATCACAGTGCTGAGTTTGTGCGCCCTCAGTATAGATAGGTGAGACTCATTTTTTTACTACAATAAAGTTTCTATTAAATAAGGGCATTGGCTCAAATTCTCCTTTCTGTTCAGCTGATATAATGCTAATGAGCTGCATTTAAGCCAGTTAAAGCACATGGGTTTTCTTACTTTTAATCTGTAAACGTGTCCTGTTGCTTCAGGTACCGAGCAGTTGCTTCTTGGAGTCGCATCAAGGGGATAGGCGTGCCAAAATGGACTGCTGTTGAAATTGTGCTCATCTGGGTTATTTCAGTGATATTAGCTGTTCCAGAAGCTATAGCATTTGACATGATTACAATGGAGTACAGAGGAAAGGAGCTTAGAATTTGTCTGCTTCACCCTACACAAAAAACATCCTTTATGATGGTAAGACACAGGTGTTTTCTGTTTCTGTTTCTGAAAAAGTTCATTGAATCTTCTCAATGTACTATGGATTGAAATGTTTACAGACATGTGTGAAGTATATGTGAATGTAATGTGGAAATGAAATACTGATAAATTTCTGGAATATTCGGATAAAAGAGAAACATTCAGAAATATTTCTCTTTTTGTAGGTTTTGGGCATACCACTTTATTGTCCTGTTTCCTCATCTGTAATATTCTTCCTATGGAGAAGTTTTTGACCACAGGTTGACCAATTAGATTAGATTTTCAAAATGCTCGAAGTTCAACTCCTAACAAATGCTTTTCCTTTTCCTTCTAGTTTTACAAGCAAGCTAAAGACTGGTGGCTGTTCAGCTTTTATTTCTGTTTGCCATTGGCCATCACAGCATTTTTCTATACTCTGATGACTTGTGAGATGTTGAGGAAGAAAAGTGGGATGCAGATAGCTTTGAATGACCACTTGAAACAGGTAAAAAATTATCCCTTATATGTCTGCTGATTATGGAGAGACTGACAATAACAAGTGTATTAACTTACATACCACATCGTTATTCTGTTCTTAAATGACATCTGTGAGGTTCCTATGAAGGAAAAGTTTAGAGATACTGCTGAGCTTGTATATATCAGAGTATTCATATTTCTCAAGTTTCCTTCAGAAATCTTAAAACTTTGATAGTTTCTTGTCTAGTTTTCTTCAGGATTTATAGTTTTTATTTCTTCTTCACAGTTATGAGAGCTGGATATTTTCTAATGAAAACTAGAATTTCACTGTAATTCAGAAGCTGGAAGGTTGCTAGAACAAAACACATTCCATAAAACTCGTATTGGACCAAACAAAATTACCATAAGTAACTTGAATTCAACTGCATTTGTATTATAAAGTACATTTGTGATCCTTTTTAGTAGCTTTATAGTTTGCATGATAATTTGCAATGTCATTAGTGTAAACAAGCACAGTCCTCTTCTCTTGTAGTTCTCATTATGGCATTTAAAATTAGACCTGAAATCAAAGCACAAAAAATACAGTTCAAAACAAGCAGGCATTTGAAAGTGGTTGGGCAGAATAATTTCTTCTTTTTAATTTTAATTTCCATGTTTGTTTGTCCTTGATTTTTTTTTTTATCATACTATAGTTCATATTTTTTTGAACTGGAGATTCTGAGACTCTGTTCAAAAACAATAGAAGAGATCTCAGTGAGGTGCATTATTCCAATAAAATAAGACATTCAGATGTTCTCCTAAGTCTTATTTTGAGAGATGTGTTTTTGCTTATCAAATATTTTTATATTAGAAGATAATAGCAGTGGAATGTAAGACAGGAACTGCAATACTGTTCTTTCCAATTTTGTTTTCAGAGACGTGAGGTAGCGAAAACTGTGTTCTGTCTGGTGCTCGTTTTTGCCTTGTGTTGGCTGCCGCTTCATTTAAGCAGAATATTGAAGCTCACTATTTATGATCAGAAAGACCCAAATAGATGTGAACTTTTAAGGTGAGGCTGCAAAATTCTCATGTACTGCTATTTTCATTTATTCTGTTTAAGCATATTTGGATTTCCCAGTGAACTAAATTATTCTGTGTGTCTGAAGATCCCTCTGTTTTTTCACCCTGTGTGCTCTGGTTTTACTCGAATTGCAGAGTCAGGAAATTACAGGGAATTTCAGGAACACAATGCTTCTGTGCTGTTTGTCCTATCTGTCCTATCCTTTCTGGGTCTGCCCTGCTGCCTTGTTACTTGACTACACTATGTTCCCATTTTTACTTCCCACAAAAAAATTAGGATTTAATCAAAGAAAAAACAATAAATATTTCCTTCAAAACTTAAGGTGATTACATCTTCTTTAATTACTTTCATGAAAATAAAGGTTCAGACTTTATTATTAAGCATAGTTATTACCTGTGAGCTCGTCCTACTCATACCAGTCCCCTTCCTATAATTATATTTAATTGTCTTGGTGTGTAAAGTGGAATCTGATTTTTATGTTGTTAAGCTCTACCAAAACTTTTCAGGAAAAAAAAAAAAGAGAGAGAGAGAGGTGTCTCACTTACTTACTTTAATTTCCCCACAGTTTTTTTCTTGTGATGGACTACATTGGTATTAACATGGCTTCACTGAATTCCTGCATCAATCCAATAGCTCTGTATTTGGTGAGCAAAAGATTCCAAAACTGCTTTAAGGTAAGAGACTCTGTGCAGCTGCTCCTTTGGTTTAAGCATGAAGTAAAATGGTATTTAAATGTTACTTTAATTTTTAGTTGAGTTATGATGGGTGTTCTCTCCCTCTCCCACTGAAGCTACCTAGAAAGAAATTAAAGATTCATAGGGACAAAAAGAGAAAGCAAAAGGAAAGACTATATAACAAAGCATCTCGGCACCGTGATAATCAGGCTGCATCACTTCCTGACTGGAGCTGGCAAACAGCCACCTCAAAAGTACTGATCAAGCAGACTCAGGCTTCTCTGCAACGTTTCACGTAGACATACCCTCTGTCACCCAGCGCAGAGGATGCTGACCACAGATTCCCTGCAACTCAGTGGAGCACTTGTAACAGAGAGGGCATCAGTATTCACTTGGCCCTTTCCAGTAGCTCCATTTAAAAATAAGATGGGCTTTTTCATGTTTTGCCTCAGTTTGAAAGAAGAACCTTAGGCACTGATCCTCTGCCGAGGATACGAAGTTCTGGATCCCGTGTGGATTGCAGCCTAAATCTACCATCTTTCACCTTCAGCCTTCTAGTCATCCAGCTCTTATCCATTCTGCTTGGAAAATGTTCAGATTTGATACTCAGCAACACCAGAGTGTGATTGTTTTAGAGCAATCCAGAGTTTCCCTTGTTTAGGCCCTTTATCAGGATTCTTATTTTGCTTAACACCAAGTTGTAGATTTCTCTTTTGGTACCAAGTATTTAACAGTTGGGCACTGTAAGGCCTGCTGTTCAATCCTCAGATTTTTAATGGTATGTCTCAGTAATTAGTTAGTTGTCATTTTGGCTTAGCAGTATTTCTTTGCTTATACTTTAACACCAAAATGGTTGCTTAACCACTTTCAATTTCCTTCCACTAACCACTGCATTGGGACAGTGTTTCAATATGTTTTGCTACATTGACAAAACAAAATAATGCCAAATGTTTATTCCTTCTATTTTAACAGTCATGTTTGTGTTGCTGGTGCCAATCCAAAGATCTGTTGTCCCTGGAGGAAAGGCAGTCCTGTTTAAAGTTTAAAGCTAATGATCACGGATATGATAATTTCCGCTCCAGTAACAAGTACAGCTCTTCGTAAGAGGCATAAAAGGTATATTCTCTGAAATGAATGCTGGTGCCTTTCTGAGTAAGACTGGCAAGTACTTTCGCTAATAGAGAAGAACCTTTAGAAAAAGCAAGTTTTGTGTTTGCACGGAGAAAAAGGAAATCATGAAAAGTAGTTGCACTAAATCTGTGTAACTTTCAAAATCGTGGACATTTGTGAAATGGTCCTGTATAGAACATGAAGAAAAGCATAGAAATAACAAGTCATTGTTAGCACTTGAATACTTTTGAATCAGCACTTCCAAATGATCTCCACTTCCTTTATATTAAACAAGCATTTGTATTCACTATAGCAGTTATAGGAACTGGAGTCACGGTAATTATTAAGTAGCATAATGTAACTTTAATTGGATCAATGCCAGTATTATATATAACTCCACACATTATCTTTTATAAAGCAAATTAATCATCATCACTATTGTCTTTTTTAAAAAATAAAACATAAAATATTTTGTAATGCCGGTGGAATTCTTACTATAGAGGTAGCTAATAAAATTATTAAAGGCTGCAGTCAAGTTGAAAGTGCATTTCACTTTGATTGTTTTTTACCTACTGTTTTTTCAAGGAACTTCCAAGACCTCTATAAATACCGTCTGTCACCAATGTGCCTGTTCAGTGCATTTGGGTGCACTTTGGATATGATTGCTTTTTCACTGTCTTCATGTTATTTGTTTTTCCTATGACAGCAGAGGAGAGAAAAACACTAGGAGCAAATATGTGTTATCATAGAACAGCAGAAACTATGGCTAGTATCAGAAACTAGCTATTTTTAGTTAAAAACAAATTGGTTGTCCCTTGTTGACTGTAGGCATTTAAGAGAGAACCTGATGGCTGTTTAGTCAAGACTCTTTTGCAACAAATAGCTGTTGTAATCCCAGTTCTGTTTTGGAGCTAAATCCTTTAGAAATTGCAGATAGTACAAAATGTAACAAAGCAAAACAGAGAGAGAAAATGAATTTGTAGTTCTAGTTGCATTTAGATTTTAATCTTCATAGAGAAAATAATTCACAGACTGTACTTCAAAAAACAGTACTATGTAGCACGCTAGTCTTGATATTATTTTAAGATACGCTTTACTTCTGTAGTTCCAAAGTTATGGATTTCAGAAGATGTGTGATTATTTTCTGCTTCTGTAAATAGTTTAGTGAAGCATAATAAATTATAAAGTATTAAAATACGGGCAGGACCCTATAAGAAAACGGAAAGATAAAGATGCCTGTAGTAAACATGATGCTTATTGCCAGGAGCAATTCACATTTTGTACATACATGACAGGTCATTCTTTGCCTTTTTCATTTCCCACTAATTTGTTGCAGTTGTTCCCAAAGGCTTATTAACATACTTAGTGCACGAAGGGATGAGATTTTCAAGAAAAAAGTACCATATAACATGCTTTTTTAAAAGCAGTGTTTTCAAAAGACATGCTCTCTTATTATACTAGAAATATTTATCAAAACTCAGGATTTTTTTTTAATTTCCAAATTTCACATGTAAAGATTTTTACCTTTTTATAAGCTTTGATTAACTTCAGATTTTTTTATATATATATATAAAGTGCCTTAACTATGCTCAGGATAAAAACAGTTTTCATAAAATATTCAGCTGGTATTACCTGGGATGAGCATCATCTCACCTGACTTTAAGTGTCTACAGCACACCTTGTAGACACCTAAAAACAGGTAAGGTGAAGCCCATTCCTGGTCTTGCACGAGCTATGAGCTTGCTTGTAGCTCTGTGTCTGTAGCTGAGGACCTTTGCACCAGAGTGTGTGCACCTGCGTGTGTATGCATGTGTGCAAGTGTGTTTGTTTCCTACCTTCCTGGGTTGCTGTTAGCATCTGTCTGTAGCGCATGCACCCAAATGCTCAAATCATAAACTTTCGTAAATTTAAATTTTGTTCCTTAAACTTTTAACAGGATGATTACTCATAATGTTGTTCTTTGCCAGGCCCTAAATTGTTAGGTAGAAGGTTAGAATTTGAAATGAGATTAATTCCTTTTACCTTGAAAGGTAATAATTAGCTATTTTGACCATAAAATTATTACTCATTTGCACAAGAACTCTCTCATGGTAAGCCATGAATATCACTCCACTCTACCATGCATGCAGGTGTTTCTGTGAAATGTATTTCATCTGTTAAGAATGAATAATCGGTTAAGTCCCAAGTTTTATATTGGTCAGTGTTATTTTTATCAAGTTATATCATTACAATATTGTATATTATTGCTATTTTTATTTAAAATATAGCTGTTGTGAACATGTGTAACATTTTTTTTTTTTATGTGAACTAATTCCCTATTAAGCCCTCCTAAGTAAGTCAGACATTTAGATTTTGCAGACAAAGTGCATATATACTGCCTACTTTTCAGGAGTAATATACTTATTAGCACACTTTTTTACTTTTTTTTTTCCAATATTTTTGAAAGCAGTATTTTTACTGAAGCTCTCCTATAATAAAAGTTTCCTATAACAAAATTTTAAAATATTCTGTCATACTTAAAAGAATACACAGGAGAACTCAAATGTGCCTATGTTCCAGCTAGATTTGAGTCTCTCTTACTGAAGACAGGCATTCTCAAAGTCCTCAGTACAGGCTTATTCCTGAAGCCACTGAAGTCAGTGTATGTTTAATCACTCACTTCAGCTGGAGCAGAATTTGGGCACAACATGAGCTTTTTAAAAACACATATATGAAGTTTGCTGTCTTAATTAAACACAAGATTTTTTTTTTCTTTTTTTTTGGACAAGAGAGTTGTCTAGAAAGGTTAGAAAGTAAAAGCTCTTGAAGCAACCAGCCTGGCTAAGGCTCTAAGTTCAGCCTCAAAGAAGGGGTTGTGCAGGGCAGAACACCTGCAGAGAGGAACGTACATCTTACATAGCAGTTTGGCACACTTGCTCAGGGGGTCTGACATAAAGGTCCCAGTGGAAGTTAACACAGAATGGCTCAAGATGGGAAAAAAAATAACAGAAATGACAGGACATCTCTGAATTTTGGCCTTAAGATAATAGATTTTACTTCCTCAGCTGTTCTGGATTGTGTCTGCACACAATACTCGGAGAATTTAGAGGGAATTTCAGACTGGGTGGACTGAACTGATAACACTGGTACTGCACCTCAGAGAATAAAATGCAAAATTCAATGTGTATGGAGCATCTACTGTGAGTTTTTTTTGTATTTCACTGTCCCAGAATGTCCCTTGACTGAGACACAGTTGACTTAGCAAAAGAATGTTGTATGTACTGAAACAAAAATGTTAAAAGGTATTTTTAAATTGTTCTGTATAGCTATGTAAAATAATTCTATATTTCGTTGTCTGTGGTCACTAAAATAGTAACGTCTGTGGTTCACACAGTGTAAACCAACTAAATTACCAATAAAATATTTGTAATTTTGATTCATTGAGAAAAGTCCTCTCTGACCTTTCTTCTTCCACAGGACCTCCTTTAATTATTTAACAGTGATGTAAAAAAGAAGCAACTATTTCAGAATTTAAAATGAAAGCCTTTATGTGCACTAGCTTTATACTGCTAGTTGAAAACTGGAAAGAGTTCAGACTTGCATGCGCATTGCAAAACTGTCCGCTGGTTGTTGGAACAATCAGTCATGCCTATCTTTGCTCCACTTGTTTTTGCTCAAAATGTCAGTTGCAATCTCTTCCCTACACACCCATATATAGTAACAAATCCTCCTATGTTAGGACATAACAAACAAAAGCCCTGAAACTCTTAATTTGTTAATTTAGAAGTGAGTTCATTCTGTGCTGGACTATGCCTTGTGAAAATCATCTGCCCTTTACAAGGTGACAGTATAGTTTTGTGCTTGTTTTCATTTTCTTGAAGCAATAGAAAACAGTATCAGACAATGTATGCTGTAGTCGGTAACATATGTAATTTTATATGCTTGCAAAATCTGTGCATGCCAAAATATACTTGTTATTGCTGATGATTTAATTCCAAATAGTTTAGTTTGATTGGTGGCTTGATGCACCCGTATAGATTTGTCTTTTCTTACGGACCTTACTGATAAGGTTCCTGTGCTTGGAACGGACACACTTGTCGAGGTGAGATGCCTGTAAGTAAATATGCTGCTTAGTATTTCTCTTGCTCTCTTCCCTTCCTTCATCTTTGGCCCTCAGTAGTGCTATGTCCAAAGCCTGCAAAAACTTTTGCATATTTCTTTTAGATCCTGCAGGTTCATATATGTAGGTCATAGCCCTCACGCCACAGCCAACTTACTCCCTGACCACAACTTGCTTTTATGTTTGTCTCATCCTCAGCTTTATCTACTTCAGTCTTGGTTGTTTCATTTTGGGGATTAACTGTGCAGCTTGTTGTCATTTTTCCTAAGCATACTAGAACTTACATAGCAACACGGGTACACAGGCAGTTTGCGTTCTTCACAGACCGTCTCACCCTGGCCACGCTGAGAAGGGCAGATTTCGTGCTCTGGTTTTGGTGGAGCAGGTTTGTCCAACTGGCAACCTGAGGCTTGTGTCTAGCCCATCATCTCTCCTGCAAAGAGATGGAGCTGCAATCATGATGCCAGGCAAAACTTGGGTGCTTTTTACTGTGTATTTCTGTAGATGATTCCAAATGAATCCATGCTCTCCCGGTCACCTTCCTGCACTGTCAGCAGTAGTTTTCCTCAGCCACAGGTGACAGGTGATTTACTGGTTTGCAATTTCTACCTTAAAGATGCTGTAAATAAAGACAGTATCTATCTGGTCTGTCAGTCTTTCTATATACTCTTATTTGGCTGTGAAGGAGGTCCCGAAACTCACCCTCACCACTGAAAACGCATCCCCAAGGTCCTTTTCTTCCCTTCAACAAAACCTGGTATGGAGTATAGCTGAAGGAACAACCTTCAGCGACTAATCTTTTACAGCAGTAGTCAATGTTCTAAGACTGTGAACCCCTTGTGAGAAGCCAAGTGTGTGTTGGTTATGGGAGGCAGTGACTGGAAGGAGCTTTACCCTAGGGACGTGGTGACTAGTTTGATTGTGCCTTAGTCTATCCACCTCACCAGGGAGCTGTGCATGTTAGGGCATGGAAGGATGCGAAAAAAAATTCAAATACGATAATATTGTACACAAGCTAACAGCGCGCCTGTCAGTAGCTACCTACTATTACTGTAGCAGTGCTGCCTTGAAACTTCCCATCTCACATCACCACGCTTGAAGAGGGCCCTGGAAAAAGACGAGAGCCAAAACTCAGAACTCAAGTAAAACCTGAAAGGAAACACTGTCACGGAATTAGGCTAACGATATGTTCTTCACAAAGTCACAGTTTCCCAAACTTGCTCCCACTTCTTCCTGCTCTTGGCAGGAGATGGGGAAAGTGGTGTTTGCTGCTCTTTTATCTTTTAATGAGTTTCATGTTCCAAAGTTTGCAATAACTAACAAACAAGGCTGCCCTGAACTGCTCAAGCGAGTCAGTGGTGAAAATGAGGCAAGCGAGCAATGGCTTCCTTGTGGAAAATATAAGGAAAAGCGAGGAAAATCATCAAGCTAAGAAAATCAGAAGTGGTGGGGTTTAGGCTTTACCTTCAGACTTTGTAGCTCCAAGTGTGATGGTAAAATTCATGCCAACAGGATTATTTGTTGATGGAACTAAATTGAACATGCAGCATAGTTGCTAACAGTCATTCACTTCACAGGACCAGACCGCAGCTTGCCCAGTCTGTCAGTATATGGAGCTTTTCCCTGAAATCTGTGTACAGCAAATACCACATCCGAAAGCATTAATTTTGATAGGACAGATCTGGTTGCTCTTCTTATCCTGTTTGCACAGGTGTAATGTGAGTGGTTCACTTCTGCTCCCTTTAAGTGCCTAACCCCTGCACTAATCATACACACACAAATACATGTATATATGCCCATACAAGCATGTGTTCACAAACATAGTACAGGTACTAGTCTATCATACTTTAATATTATGTTCTTAATCATTAGTAGCATAACTCACCAAGCATGAACAAAAATATTTCTGTTTTCTGACTTTGAAATCTACTCATAACCATAAAAGTTTAGTAAAGTGACAAATAATGCACTAGTTTATTCTATGCAAAATTATGTAGAGCAATTAGAATGTAAGAGAATTCAAATGAAATTCTGAATATCTGTAATTCCCCAGAGAAGTTATGAAATCATTTTATAATTATTACACTAATTTTATTTTAGAATTTTATACTTTATAACCATTTTATGGTAACAGAAAAGCATCATCTTTGGCAAAAAAATCAGAAGTTTTTATTCTCATACGAATTCAAAATGTATTGTAAAACATTAAGTGAACCACTAAACGAATATGCAACTGTCGTCACAGGTTTCGCAGATTGTTCCCTAGGACAGACTGCTAAAACTCTCATCTAAAATTTGTTTATCCAAATTTTGTGTTAAGGAAACAATAGCCAAAGGATAGGTGTGTTCCTGGCAAAGTTCATTTTTGCAACCCACCTAATGTTTACTCTTTTGAAAGCATTTGATCGCTGCACAGGTGCCCATGCTTGAGCTCAGGCATTTTGCTTACAGAAGTCTTCATGGGAAAGACAATTAATTTACATATGGGTGACAGCATTTGATCCTTGTTTACATATATATGTAGCTCATGTAAGAAATTATGTTGTGGTTAACAAAATTTGAAAATTTGAAAATTATTTTAAAATAAATATTGTGATATCTAATATACAATTAAAATACACTTAGTGTACTGTATAATATGTGTATGCATATGTATGTGTTTTTATCTGTGTGTGTATATATGTATATAGGTTTGTGTACATATATATGTATTTACACATGGGCACACACAATGTATAATTACATTTACCAAATTGCTGATCACATTGAAAGAAGCAGAGAAGGCTAGAGAAGCTACAGCTGGGAGTAAACGTACCAGAAATTTCTGGTAAATAGATTTGTTGGGACATCCCCTCTGCTTTTGTCTGCTCAGGAGGTTATAGTAGTTCAGACCCGTCTTGATACAAATATCCACAGTTTTTCAAGTATCTGGACCATGGTTACTGCAGCCTTTCCAATGAGCTTTGAAACCTGGAGGACAGTCGTGCTTCGTGGCACTGTTACAAGAGAGTTGTGCCGCGAAGTTGCCAACACTGGGCTCTTGGCCAAATTGCAGATTGAATAGCTGCAACCTGCTTGCTCTGCTCTCCTGCTTTGCTCTCGGCGGCGGCGGCAGCAGCAGCGCGGATTAGAGGAGCACGCTGCCCTGCTCTGGGGTTCCGCGCTTTGCACCGAGACATCTGCTTTGTCTCACACAGCAGGTGACTCTGTTTTGATGCTGGGAAATGGGGGAGGTCCAAATCTCTTGTCAGTTTGCAAAGCACTGGCAGGTGTTTCAGAATGAAGGAAGAGTTAAGTGTAAAATGAGTGTCTTAATACTGAAGCTTTGTTTCAGTGTGTCAGCTCAATGTTAAGTGGATCTAAATCACTCTTTTTTACAGTCTTCGCTGAGGAGTTTTATAAACCAATGCTTTAAAGGTCTTTTAAATGCGTAGCTTTTAGTTGCATAGCTAGAAAGATTTATTGTGCTCTGGAGCCCATTAAATAGTATCCAAGTACGTTGAGCAGGCATTGGGCCTGTCTGCAAGGTTGGGTGCAGAGAGCGAGGAGCTGCAGAGCTCAGCGCTGCGGAGGGCTCCGGTGCCGCGCTGCTCCCAGAGCAGAACGGGCTCACGTCCCTCCAGCTCAAAGCCTCAGGGTGAGCTCAAGTCGCCTGCTCCCACCCATCCCTCCTAAGACGAGCCGAAGTACCCGAACAGGTATTCCAAGTGTGTTGATGATATTCCAGCTAATTTCTTCGCCCCAAATTGTCTTACACAGCAACCTGCCCAGGGCAGAGCATCTGAGCCTGCCAAATCAGCAGAGTGGTGGGTGCCCTGCTCCAGAAAGGTGACTCCCCAACTTCAGCAGAGGGGTTGGACTAGGTGATCTTCAGAGATCCCTGCCAATGC
>JAWLRI010001090.1:296151-310369 GCA_034781795.1 Crypturellus tataupa
CTGCGGAGGGCTCCGGTGCCGCGCTGCTCCCAGAGCAGAACGGGCTCACGTCCCTCCAGCTCAAAGCCTCAGGGTGACACTCAGAGGGCAGGGTGAGCTCAAGTCGCCTGCTCCCACCCATCCTTCCTAAGACGAGCCGAAGTGCCCGAACAGGTATTCCAAGTGTGTTGATGATATTCCAAGTAATTTCTTCGTCCCAAATTGTCTTACACAGCAACCTGCCCAGGGCAGAGCATTTGAGCCTGCCAAATCAGCAAAGTGGTGGGTACCCTGCTCCAGAAAGGTGACTCCCCAACTTCAGCAGAGGGGTTGGACTAGGTGATCTTCAGAGATCCCTGCCAATGCGGTTACTCAAATGTAATCTCGTCCGTCATTCATACATGTTATCTGCTTTCATACCTAGGAAAGTTTCCACTATCAGAGAGCAAGCACATGATCAAGTAGATAGGCTAGAGGATAAGAAAAAAAAAGCAGACATCCCTTTTTGCCTGTATCTCTGCCTATTTCAATCCTAGTCAAGTCACCTTTTTTTTGATGAAGATAGTGAGAGCTACATAGGTGAAGAATTAATGTTTTGGATGTAGCATTAGGTGTGAATGAGTGTACCTGTGACAGCGAGAGTCGGGAAGCTTATCCTACCGTGCACCTAAACTGACTTTGTGTTGTACGGCAGCGGGGACATCTGAAATCAATGGGAGCTCGCCAGGCGAAGCTGTGTTGGTGTGTAAGAGAAAGAGCTGACAGCACTTTCATCGAAAAGATCCTTCCTGCAGGTTTTGTAATTTTTACGGGTATGAAGGGAGAGCTACGTGATAACTGTCTTGTTGAGTTTATGATAAGTTTAATTCTGCTGAGTGACTGTTCTGTGGGCAAATGTTGGTCAAGTGTAATGCTAATGATACTGGATAGGCATGTTTACTTTTTTATGTAAAATAAATATTCCAATTCAACACATCCTCTTTCTGCAGGCTCTAGCGTGTCTGCATTTTGATCTACTCTCATATATCCTTCAATAGGGATTAAGTTATGGTTGTTTCTCTAGTTCTTTTTTTTTTTTTGGCTTATCCTTAACTGATGAACTCAGGTCATAGGTAAACATGAAGCCATCATCTCCCAAGATTTACTTTTTTTACAAATCTTTTTTCTGTCTTCTGTAACTTGTTTAAATAAGATGATCTTAGTGTCTCTTTTAGAGAGTAAAAAAGGTGATAATAATGCCTTATTTATAAAGTGAAACAAGTGATACTGTGCACACTTTTCTCCATTTTTGTCCCATTAACAATTGCATGCATTTGCAGCACAAATCTCTTGTTCAGAAAGTTTGATTTTGCTGAACTTCTTAAAAAGTAGGAAGGAAGTTGAGACACACACATACATATGTTAAGTAGAGTTAAGGAAGACAAGCACACACGTTCCTTCAAAGTAATTAAATAAGATGAAGGAACACACTCTCCATTTCAATTAAGAATTTTCAAAATTCCTTACCTGACAAGGGGTGTCAGTTCCTCTTCCTTTTTTATACCAACATTTCTTTTAAAGTATTCCTTAAAACGAATAGCACATAGAAAACATCATGAGCCTTCTGTATAAAACACTGTTAGATATTTGCAGTGACAACTGCAGTATTAAGAACTTAAAGATTTTGACTTATTTTGCTCTAACAGGTACACAAGGGACACTGAAAAAATATTATGTAGTATGAGGTATGGCACACTGGAACTGCGCAATATCTGTCTCTTACATGTGACACATCTTTCAGTACAGATTTTTCTGTTTTTTATAAGGCTATCGTGAAGCTGAATAGTCTTTCCAGCCCCTAAGGAGATTTTTCCTAGTTGTAGCAGTACATAATAAAGTTCACATTGCTGACTGCACACCACCTATTGGTTTCCATCAAGAGAGTTTTGAGTTCTAACACTGTTTCCAGTGTGATGACATACATACTGCATTTCATATTCAATTCATTTAAATATACTACCTTTAATTGTAAAACTGCTGAACAGAGCCATATCCATAGATCTTTAGAAGACCCTACATGAAGTGACCTACCAGCTTCATGGGAATAGCTATCATTTAATTATGTTTTTTTTTTTTTAACTATGTGGGTTTGGAACAACTGTTTTGGAGCAACAAGTATCTTTTCACTTCTTTAGGTTTTTCATGAGGATGTCATGTAAGTCAAAAGTCTTGGCAAAGAAAAAGTCTGTTCTGTCTCCTCTCTTAGCCTCTATGCCAACCAGTCCTTCTGTCCGTCTCATGTAAATCAAACATGTCATTGCCCACACCATTGCCTGCACAAGGCAATGCTTTTGCCCAAAGCTTTGTTTCTGTTCCTGATCATGCTGATTCCAAGTGATACTGTGATGTGGCCTGCCTGAAAACTACCTTCTCACTCTGAGTTTGGACAGACGTTAGGGAGGAATGGAAACTTTCCTTCAGCTCACGGTTCTTGGACAACTACTTTAAAGAACAGCAGCCTTGCAGACGTGGCACGTGGACCTCAGTGTCACGTGAGAAGTTTTGTTGCCACAAAGCGGCACCTCGGTGGCCGTCTATTGCCATACCCACGTGTGCACTGGGCGCTTGGTGGTGGTGCAGATCACTCGGAGGTTCACACCTTAATTGGGCACTGGACAGATGGAGATCTTCCAATCTTAGATCTTGATTTCTTCCAAAATAATCTAGTTCGTAACCACTCAAATTTCTCTGAGAATCAAACTCCCAGTAAGTGAAAATAATCAGTGGCTTTACTTCAAAACAACCCTGTCCAAGCCAAACTGCTGTAGACAGATTTAATTTTCTTCAAATTCATTTGTTTAAACACTTAAACATTTAAATATTGATTAACCCCTTAGCCCATGTGATTTTTGCTACTTTTTATGCCCATTCTCAGCCTTCCCTCCACTTTTTGCACTTTTTGTATAAATCTTTTTATTTTTCCAGATTATTAGAGTGTCTCTACATTTGCATTTAGGGAGAAAAATTGCATTTTTTTTATTCTGATTGCTTATTTATTTACAGAAGCAATTTATTTGGGGGGAGCTCTTTAACATTATAAGGTTATAGATGACTATAACATCTAGAAAACTTTGTTTGAGGCAGAGTAAATAATATACCCCGTATAGCCCACAAAGGCAGGTATCATGGAATCAGAGAGTGTGTCCAGAAAAATCTAGGGGCAAGATAGGAATACAGATAATTATTAATTATGTCATGAACAGTTATTTGGAGTATATAAGGAATGAGTAATTCCTGATGCAGTGGTTCTGGTGCTATTCCTCCACTTCTGACTGAAATAAACAGCTGTAAACATCTCTGAAAAGATTTCTGTTAGATTTTCGTTTGTTTCGCACTTTTTTTCCACAGGAGCTATCCATTTTCCTGTCAGCTATTTCCTCTTCTGAGTACAAATAATGTCATGATAAGCCCTCTGCTTAGTCTTGCTCCTAAATCAATAGAAGTAGGAGCATCACACCTGTCAGAGACAAAAAAATAGCCAAGAAAATTGTGATAGTCACATTGACACAGTGTAGCTAATAAATAACAGAACCGTACAGTCTACTCTCTCTCCGCTATCACAGCAAATCTCACTGCCGATTTCACTGATTAAAAAAAAAAAAAAAAACTGCTTTATTTTTAGCTTGAATTTTTGACTTCATCTTTTTGACGGAGGAGCTTGTCAGACCTTTGACTGCTGGACTGAACAGGCCTTTGCTGTTTGTCCTGCTTTTGTGTACCATGACAAAGTTATCCTTGAGTCATCACATTGATAATCTAAGTAGATTGAACTCCTGGAGGCCTTCCAGGTCCTTTAACGATTCCCATGGCTTTTCTTTGACCCTTCTCCAAATTATTCACATCCATCATGAATTCTGAATGCTAGGAAGGGACACACTATTCCAGTAGCGACCGCCTCTCTGCCAAATGCAGAAACGGCGCTGCTTTTCGCCCCTGTCCACTGCAAGTGCCTTGTTTGTGCCCGTGGTCTCAGTGGTGGATTATCGCATGCCCTCCTCACAATCATGGCTTTACAGGAAAGTTCTCCCATTTCCATGGCTTGTATTTTTCCTCCTAGATGTGAGAGCTTCTGCGTGGCTGCCTGGAAATGTCATTTGTTTATCTGTTCTTCCTTGTCCAAGATCCCTGAACACTCTTTATAACTAACGTATCTCTTCTTAATTTTCCACTCCTGTTGTCTTTGTGCTATCACCAAGCTTTGATAGACATGCTGTTATATCCACGATCCATGATCATTGAAAAGAAAATGTTTGATTCCTCTGGCATCTCATGGACAGTTAAGCAAACAAGACAAAAAACTACACCAACAGCTTACCAGTACTACACCAATACTTATGGAAATTTATCACAAAAGCAGTTTTTAGACAATATAATGTGTGCTATGCTGAATAATTTTTGTATCGTTTGTTAATGACTATGTTATGCAGTGCCAAGGCAAACATTTTACAGAAGTTTGGCAGTTTGTCAATTGAAGTTGGATTTTCATTCAAGAAGTTCAGCAACTTTGAAAAAATCTATTTCTCTTAAAAGTTGTTTTGATTGGAATTAATGATATTGCCCTTCCTTAATTCTTGCTAATTAGTGTATGCTTTGTTGTTGTTGTTGTTGTTGTTTTCATTACACTATGGTCTGGCTGCCAGGCCTGCTGTTACCAAGTCCATTCATTTTTGACTTGAAATGATAGGAAAATGTTATCTTCCATCTAGTCCTATGGAAGTGGAAGTGAAGAAAACTTACTAAAAAGCAACACTGGAGGCTCTTTATACCCTCCCCTTAAAAAGAGTGTGATTGTAAGATATATAGACCTTAAAAACATGTGACTTCAGCACTGGTTAGCTGTCCTTTCCACCACTGGAGGATTCTGCTGGAATCATCCTCACCCGCCAGGAAGACATCATTCGTTTTTCTCTCTTCTAACACAGAACAGAAACACATAGTGATTGCTTCTGCTTTTTCTGTTTGAACTTTCGCAATTACATTAAGATCACCTAGTTTTTACTATTGTTAGTATTGGTCTTCCTTTGATCTACTTCAAAAACATTTTACTGTCTTTAAGCTAGATAGTTATAAGCTTCCTCTTTCATTCTTTATCTTCTCTCATTAATTTGCTCCGTGCTCTGCCTTCCAAGGAAGTTGTGCACTGATATAACTAATATATGTGGGTTTTTTTTTAAGTATTTATTCTGCCCTGATTTCTCTTGCATTCACACTGCTTCTTTTCATAAATATAAGCTCTTTTCATAGATACAGTTCTTTGAAGAACTGCAGCTTTTTCAGTATCTAGTATAAAAGGCAGGTCCTGGTTATCATTCTTGTTTCTTTTCATATTATTTCTCCTAACCGATTTCACTTATCATATTGATAGATACAGCAGTTTCATGCAACTTAGAGATGCAGGTTGAATATCAAAGTCTGTCACTAAAGTAGCGAACTAGCATCTTCCCACTTAAAGATCTAGCAAGGAACCAGCACAAGTTCAGCAGAAGCCAAGAAACTCTCAAAGGATCTACTTAATTGTATTTTGTTCAGAAAGCAGTGAAGAGAATCCTCATCACCCCACAGTGACACTATCATTGTGCAAGCAGATAAAAGTATGTGGGAATACCGTGCTAAGACTGAGGAACTGAACTCACCTTTCCGTGCCATTCAGCAGCTACATTATGATGTCAGATGAAACAATTTTTATTTTTCTTGAAGTGCACTTGCAGTCTTTTGTGATCCTTTTTAATAAAATGTTTTATTGTGCAGGCTTAAAACACATTTTCACCTGTAAAAAAAATGGCATGTTTGTAAAGTTTATTGTCCGTTTTGAGACCATCAAAGGAAATACCATAAAAGCAAGAAAAAGATCTCATATATGGTATTATTTTTTATTTTTATTTTGGTTATTGTATGAAGATGTAGCACCTCTTGGTGAGCATGTTTCGTGGATGCAAATGCAAAGGTATCTATCCCACTGTCTGAACCCAGGAAAGGACTAAGCTTCATTCCATTCTTCTTGGCTCCACATGTGCATATTGCCAACCTGTATGTTTCCTGTAGCATGCCTGCAAACATACACACAATTTTAAGGGTAACAAACCACAGTTGCTATTTGGATGTGTGACATAAACCTTCTTCCTTTTGACTCTTTGAGCCCAGTTGTTTTTTCAGTTCTGGCTCCAGGACAGCCCAGTGTGGTGGCAGAGGCCAGAAGTATGAGGTGGAATTCATTTCCACCAGCTTTAGACACCCGCAGTATAGATATCCACAATTTGGCTAGTTGCATTAGGATCCCTTTTTTGTTCTGTGGAGGAAAATAGCTACTGGTGATGTCCTCCAGGGATGAACACTGGGGCAACACTGACATCTTTGTTCATGACCTGGATCACGGAGCAGAGCTCATCCTTAGCAGGTGGCACAAACGGGCAGGAGTGACTGATGCACCAGATGGTTGCACTGCCATTTGGGGCAGAGAGGAACCTTGTGGAAATCAACAAAGGGAAGAACAAGGTCCTTCACCTGGGGATGAATGACCCCATGCATCGGCTGGGGACTGACATACTGGAAAGCAGCTCTACAGAGAAGGACATGGAGGTCTTGGTGGACAGCCACATGCAAACATGCACCTTTGGGCACACTGCAATTATCCAAAGGATGATTTGGCAATTACCTAATAAGAACATGTAAAGGGAGAATAAAATAGAACATAAGTACTTAACTCTTCTCCACATAATCAACGTATCAACGTTTTAAAAATCATCTTTTCTGATATGTGGAATATGACAATAAAATAATTTTGTGTATTTTAATTAAAAAAATAGATTTTAAAAATTCTCTGTGATGTACCTGCTTCCTACTTTTTTTTATTTAGAGTAGAAATTAGTTGTAGCAAGCATGTTGTTTGTCCACTGATTTACTCATTCATGAGGAGGATAGCAAGTTATCTGAAATAAAGTTATACTATTTCCCCCTTTCCAAAAGGATGAACCTTGTTGTTACAGGTGACTAGAGAGCAAAACAAAAAGTTTTCTGTGGTTTATTTTGTAAACACATATTCAAGGCTCTGAAGTAACACATTTATAAGGATTCTTATTTCTACCTTTACCTTGCAGGTAAGGCTTTGCTTCATAGAGCTGAATCTCTTGACTGCCTGTGGCTACAGATGAATTATGCACAACTTCTAAGATAAATCATTTTGGCTTCTAATGATTTTGAGTGTTGTCAGCTGATCTTGTTGTCTACCAGGCTGGTACCTCTATAGATGTCGTTCTTTTTCTTGTGACTCTTGGGCTCTCAGTGGGTCTTGGAGACCTATTAGGAAGCACATTTGAATCCTAATGCTTTTCTCATGAGTTTACCTTCTAGAAATCAAAGGCCCCAGTTCATTTGTTCCTATGTGCATTGCCCAGAGCTTTATACAATTCTACATTTGCATCTATGCTCCAAATTCTTATATTTGTCAAGATTTCCTTTGAACATGCCAGACTTCCCTATTATCCTTCTTATTTTGGCTAACTTATCTTGACTTCATGATCCTCAGGCACCTCTGCATTTCTGTAACTCAAACTAAGTCAGTCTCTTTGCTCAGATCTTCTCTATATCTTTTCCCTTCAGAATTTTTAAAGCAGTTTTTACCACAGCATCCAAGCACAAAAGTACCAAGCAAACCTTGCTAAACTGATTTCTTCACCTAATTCTGTACACTGAGAATCATTATGTTTCTTTCGTATTTTTACTTCTGCATCACAGGTTTGAACTGGATTGGGCAAGGATATTTGCTTTAGTAATATTTCTCTCTACAGAAATATCTCATGTATAGGTATTTCCATTTGCTTTTATTCCTATTCTGAAATCTGTTGGACTGGATCTGGACTTGATAAAAAGTGCTAAAGGGATTATTCAGTGGCTGGTAGGCATCCAGTGGTAATGCAGCTAAAATAACATCAGAAGCCATGACTTTTTTTAGGAAAGTAAATTCATCATTAGATGAATTTATTTCTTAATGCACAATGTTAGCATCTGGCTTTAACTAAAAATGTCATGCATTTTTTTTTTCTTGTTTTATATTTCCTCCTAGATTTTTCAACCATGGGAAAACAGGGAGAGATTTGTGAGCATTAGTGGAACACTCCTGCTTTCCATCTGTGATGGAGCTACACCTCCTTTGATCAGTCCTTTCCCTAAATTGGTTGAAGTAGGGGCATTGCATGTGGCAGAACCAAAACATGATATTGAATCATAAAGCAATTTAGATTGGAAGGAGCTTCTAGAAGTTATCTAATGAAGCCCTCACTCAAAATATGTCCAACTTCAAAGATAGACTGGGGGCTCTGATCTGACCTTGACCTGAATATCTACAGTGATGGACATTCTGCATTACCTTGTTTATGAGTTGAGACTTTTTTTTCCGTATATATAGTTAGAATTTCCCTTGATGGAACCTGTGGCTGTTGCTCCTTTTTACTGTGCATCTCTGACGAGAGTTTGGCTCCATCTTCTCTGCCACACTCTAATAAGTCTCCAAAGACAGCAATTTGGTCCCCTTCCCAGCCAGGTCCACCCTTTCCCAGATTGAACAAACCAAGTTCCCTCTGCCTTTCCTTCTGCACCATGTTCTCCAGTCCCTGACCCTGGCTTCATTCTTTCCATTTTTCCACAGTTTGTCAAAACCAGACCCAGCACTCCAGACAAGGACTTTCCTCAGCCCACCAGTTATGCTCTTACTAATGAAGCCAAATCAGAGATTAGCCCTCACTGCTGTAAGGGGCCATTGCTGGCCCATGTTGAACTTATTGTCCACCCTTAAGCATATTTTTGCAGAGCTGCTTCTTGCTTTGTTGACCTCCAACCTGCACTGCTACTTTGGGTTATTTCTCCCCCAGATGCAGGACGTGGCATTTCCCCTAGCTAAACTCCATGATGTGTCTGCCTGACCATTTCTCTATCAAGCTGAGGTCCTTCTGAATAGCTGCCCTGTCCTCCCTGGTATCAGGTGCCCTCATCTTCCTCCCCAGTGTGATGTATCCTGCAAACTCGAGGTACACGGGGTCCAACCCATCACCCAGGTCACTGATAAAAATATTGCATTGTACCAGTGCCTCCCTGGAGACGCCTGAGAATGCCATTTTTACCTAGTATCTGATTAAGACTTTGAACTATTACTTATTACCCTTTAAACTTCTTAGTCAGTCTTTTAGCCACATCGTAGTAAACATCTCACATCCATATTTTGATCATTCTGAAGACCTTGCTGAAGCCTTGATAAATGACACCTGTTGCTGTCTTTTTGTAGTCATTTTAACATAAAAGCAATCAAGCTTGGTATGCTAAGTCTGTGCTGACTGTTCCAAATTACCTTCCTCGTGTAGCTCATGTCCAGGAGGATTTGCTCCATAACCTGCAGAGAGATTGAGGATTGTCCAGACGGTAGTTTCCGAGATCTTCTTTTTCTCGTTTTTTGAAGATGACCATGGCATTTGCGTTTTTCACTTCATTAGGAAACGCTCCCAGTTTTCATTACCCTTCAGAGATGACTGAGTCCAGTCAACTTGAAGTCCAACAACTGTGCGTCCAGTTAACTAAACTGATCCATCTCTCCAGTCTCCTCTACCATGGATATCACTTCCCTTCTCCCATACTCTGCCAATGATTCGGGAAACCTGGAAGCAGACCTTGCCGGTAAGGACAGAGGCAAAACAGTCACTGAGTCAATTTGACTTTTCTACACTCTTCACCACCAAGTCAGCTTTCACAATCAGCAGCAAATGCAGGCTTTGGTTATTCTTCTTTATACCAATGTACTTATAGCAGTTTGTTGAACTTATTTATTTATTTTTACCCTCCACACCCCTCGCCAATGTAAACTCCAAAATTTGTCTTTCCTAACGTCATCCCGGCATGCTCGAGCAATGCTCACGGTATCGCTCCGTGCCTCCGCTCTCTGAGCGCTTCCTTTTCGTGTTTGAGCTGGCCAGGAGCATCCTGCTGATCCAAGCTGGCCTCCTGCCACACCGTTTCCTGCACATCAGGATGGACCTCTTGTGCTTTCAGGAACTGTCCCTTGAGGATCTGTGCCATGGGAGTGAGGGTTGTCATGCAAGGTACTGCTGCTGTTTCAGCATTTCTTCAGCTTTGCCAGAAGAGCAGTTTATACTACTGTTCCCTACTCCACTAGAGGCAAAATCAGCCGGGTAAACTACATAAATTAGATAAACTAATCCAAGGAAAGAAAAAAAACAGCACTAAAACTCGCTGAATATATACCTCCTGCCCAGGCTCAAATTTACAATATTTAAAGCCAAATTGGGAAAGGTTGATTTAACTCCAACCAACGTCCAATTAATTTTTCAAGGTATCACCTGCAAAAAATAAGTTACATACGTCTCTATACATGCAGTGATTGAACAAATAATTTTAAATCCACTTTGGTACCTGAGATATCCCAGTACTGCCAGATACCGAAATAAAAGAAATTTAGATTACAGGGCAAGGTCTAGGCCCAGCTTACAGAATCTGTAGCCACTCATTCTTGAAAACTATCTTCATCCACTTACTTAGGTTATTTTGCTACTCTCATCGCCTCTTTTTGACACTGCTTTACTAACCATTAGGTACTTCAATATTATTTCACCTGTGAAAAGAAAAGGTTATGAAAATAATTCTAAACATATTTTTTAGGCCATTCAGATGGGAGCTGAATTTCTGATTCTATAGATAAAATCCTGAAAACACTTACAAAATAAAAAGCAGCTATAACCAAATTGCAAATACAAATTAAATTTCCAGTTACCTTAAAACACATCTGGAAAATAAACCAATTGATGGCGGAAGATATTATTCAGGTCCAGCCTGGCCTTTATTGTAACAACTTTTATAAAAATCAAACATATATAAATTATAAACAGCGCTTTGGAAAACAGCTAACTGCAGCAATTTCCCTCTCTATTTCAAATACATGTACTTTCCTTTTCTTAGTCAATCCCCAGCTAAAAATTCTAATGTTCCCTCTATTGTTTGGCCTCCTCATAATGATTTTATCATTGTTAAGTCTCCTCCCCTTTACTGGAAATGACTTTTCATTTTTCCCTCTCTCCAAACATCCTAGTCTGCAGATGAGCAGGATACAGGCAAAGGCACACCTACTTACTGAATCCAAACAAGCCCGAGTTATCATGACATCTTCAAAGTGCTCCTCTTCCTTCCACTCTGCCCCCCACCCTGCTTGCCACATAGAAATTACAATTGCTTTTGATGTCAATGTGTCTGGATTCCTGGTTCTAGTGTCAACCACCATACAGGATACTTAAAAGAAAAATTGAAAGAGGAAGAACAAGTCAGATGAGGTCTACTTTTTGTTCTAGGAAACCTTGAGGACATGAATCACTTTAGATATGGGAGTAATCTGATTAAAAACAGGAGTTTAAAATCATTCATCTTAAGCAGCTGAGAAAAAGTCTTACAAGACCAAAGTCTAGGGGGTAAAATGCTAGATCTGTGTTCCTTGTATACATCAGATAACTCAGAGCTTTGAGCTGCCTTAGCTATGAGGAGTGAATAGATATGTTAACGGGTACAGTAATTAGGCAATCAGCCATGCTAAAGCCCATATGCTGGATTTCAGCAGCCTAAACACAGGTGGCAAGTATAATCTGAGATGTTTTATGCCCTGCCTTGTCTTATGTTGTATTTCCTGCCCCATCTGTGTCTCTCAGATGTTCCCTCCAGAGTGTATTATTCTGGCAGGATTTTCATGCTCATGCAGCCACACTGCAAGAGCTATCTGCAGCAAAGTCTGCATTACATATCTGCATTTAAAGCTAGCGCTCATATGTGATTCAGAATTGCAAAGTGTTTGTGTGTATAAGACCTGAGAATCATTCAGCCTCTTAAGACCAAAACCGCCTTGCTAAAATTCTTAAATCGCTACCTAGCCCTGCAAGTGCCTAAATTCTCTATTTTCCTCACTGAATTGCATTAGAAATTCTTGAGATAAGGTTTCGGGATGTGGGATATGTAAGTATCCTCTTCCAAATCAAAGAAGTCTTAACACAAGGTTTTGTGCAATGAACCACCAGCATCTTGTGCGTTTTGAATTTTGTTCTTTCTATGAAAGCGTAGTAAAGAGGAAGCAACACTGCAGATCTGCGCTTCGCTATTCCTCAGAGCAAAGAGGCTTACAGACTAATATCCGACTGTGAGCAGCCTTGAGATAGATGCCCAAAGCCCAGCAAAAGAGCGAGTTAGACAGACATACTTTCTCTGCAGTGCTCCCTGTTAGACACTTTAGCTGATCTGCTCTTTCTGGTGGTTAGAAACCCGTTCTCAGGCACCTTCCTGATGTCTCTGGGACCCCTCCTGCAAGACCCCACCAATGTCACAGGTCTACATTCCTAGTGACATTTGGATACCGTCCCTCATATCTAACTATGTACCAGTGAATTTCCATGATAGTCGTCTTCTAAGCACACACAGAATTGCTGCTATTTTGTCAAAGTTGAGCAGCTCAGCACATACTTCATTCTTTTATATAAGTGGAATCTTTAAATTAAGCCTTCTGCTATTTTCCCGGGCAGCCCAATCTAGAAGGCAGATCCTTGTGCACACATAACACACATCTAAGCCTTGTAGCCATGCAGAATTCAGAAGCTATGACCAACTTTATTCTAATATTCAAAAACAGATTATTTACTATTTGGAAAGGGTATTTATTATAAGGAAAAGCTTCCTCCCAGCTCTTTATACATTAATTAAAAAGTTATAGGATCTAAAAAGGAAAAAAAATGAACTTTTCAAAATATTTTTTTCTCACTTCTAAATGATGCACCTGACGTGAAATGGCAGGCTGATGCTGTCAAGAAGCAGATTTTCCATCCCTGCTGTCCTGCTGTGACTCTATACAAAAATTAAATATTACAGTCAAGATCTGGATAACAAGTAGAAGACTGATTAGTCTTTTCTAGCAATCAGGGCACTCACATACAAAAAGGATGCTCATTCCTGCTCCAAAGACTCACATGAAGCCATCTTCAGCTAGCATGAACACTAAGTGCATTCTTGATCTCCTCTTCTTACTAAATTATGCAAAACTCTGAATCAAAGAAAAAATAACAATGAAATCAAGTTTTATTCACTGGAAAGAGAATAACTCAATTGTGACTATATAACATCTACTCAAGGCTTCATTTAGCTTCTTCTAAATATAGATAATAAAGAGGCTAAGATCATTGTAAATCAGTTTTCAGAAGTATTTAACTCAGCAAATTATTTTGGATTGCCATTTAAATTTGTTATTTTACTTGAAAAAGAGCAGAAATTCACTATACCACAATCTGTGAGACAGGCTAGGAATTAGTCCTAAATTCAGATTTTTGTTATGGCATAGATAGCAAAGAGAAAACAATGTCCAGACTGGCACAGAGCTCCACAAGCTGAGATTGCTGATGAAGAAAATCTTTTACTTTTTTCAGACAAGTTGTAAATAAGTTTGGGTCTATCTGAATGTCACATGGAAGATTGTCTTGCAACTTTGGACTTTCTATCTCTGTACTAACGTCTACTTGCTCTCCTATATTTTCTAAAATTTGTTTGAGATTTTTACTACTTTGCTTTTTTTTTTTACAAAAATGTTTAAATTTAATTTAATTTCCAGTGCTGTATATTGTTTTCTTTTCCAACTCTACACCAAGATACACAAGCATGTCTTCTTATGTTTTAAAATTTGAATTGCACATGTTAGCTCTGTTCAAGTACACTTATTACTTGTTGTATTATATTTAAACACACATTGGGGAGAGCATTATATCCTCTTGGTATCTTGGTATATTAGTTTTTTTTTCAAATTAGAATAATATACTTAACCTGTCTGTCTGATGAACTCAATATTTTCAGTCCCAAATGCTAAATGTTGTCAACAAATACAGATTGAAGAGTAACAACAGGCAGAACATGCTCTACTGGGAGAGCATATTTTTCCAACATACCATGCAAAAACTCTGGGAAACCTAGCACCTGCAACCAGGAGAAACTATACATTTGTCACCACATTAATAAAACCCACACAACCCTATATATCACAGAATCGTAGAATGCCTAAGGTTGGAAGGGACCTCTAGAGATCATCCAGTCCAACCCCCCTGCACACACAGGGCCACCCAGAGCACGTGGCACAGGGCAGCATCCAAACGGGTCTTGAAGATCTCCAGAGAAGGAGACTCCACAA
>JAWLRI010001090.1:320333-344342 GCA_034781795.1 Crypturellus tataupa
GCCCACCCCCCCCTCCCCCCCCCCCCCCCCCCCCCAAAAAAAAAAAGCAAACAGGTTTATATTCAAATGAGTTCCCTTACAAAGCTGACATCCCTCTGCCTGCACTGTGAGAACTATGTGACCATTCAGAAGTTTGACAGGAAAAATATTTCTCACTTTATGTCCATTTAGGAGCCACCTGAGGTTATCGTTAATATTTCAGAACAGGATACGCAATACACATTTTTTTTATTCTCTCTCTCTCTTTTTTTTTCCCTAGATGTCAGCAAATCTGTGAGAAAGAAGGATGAAACAGGCAAGGCTACAAAAACACGTGTGGCACACAGCCTAGATACATATTTGCCATGCATGTGGCTTCCTTCGCATTTGTTGCAGATTTCCAAGCATCCAGCATTTCAAACCTCAAAAATAAAGATTAAAAACAAACAAACACACAAAAAAGCCCCAAAAATCAAAAAAAAACAGTTTGGGGAAAACCTGACCTGAGTAAGGCGGTGATATTCCATTAAAGCCTTAAGTGACATTCAACTTTTTTTCTCTGTTTTCAGTAGATAAGTGTAGGCAGATTGTGTGTAATGAGGCAAGTTCCTGCTGCCTACAGTAACCCTCAGATCCAGCGCTCTGTTTGGATGAGCTGTTCCAAAAGGCTCCATATTATTGCTGCATGCAGAAATACATCAAAGAATAAATAGAATTCAAATAATGTTGTTATATCAAAGATAGACATTTTTTAAAAAGTTAAAAGATGATTCTCCCCAGTGTAGGCATACAAAGACAGACTCTTTTATTATGTCAATTAGCTTGAGAAATCTACTGGATAAGTAATAAAACAAGTCTTCTTTGAATTATTTTCTGTATATGTGAATTCATCCTGTAGAAGAGTTGCTAATTAAAACATATACTACATCTGCAAATTACACTGTTCCCAGTTTAATGCATTTTTTTCCACTATTTCAATTCTCTGTGTTTGGCTATAAACACTGCATATTAATATGGAATATATTCAGACCAAAATGTTGTTTAATTGCCTACAATGTTACTTTATTACAAAGAAAAGCAGTTCAATATATAGGAAAATGAATGTATAATTGCTAAGAGGGTGAACTGGTGAATGAGTTGAGGGAACGGTGTTAATATTATAGGGAGACCTTCCAAAAGAGACTAGTTGAAAGAACTTTGTGTCATTAACATCAGTGGGAGTCATTCCAAAAGACTCAAGTTGAAAGAACTCATGTCATTAATATTATTGGGAGTCATTCCAAAAAAACAGTAGTTGGAAGAGCTTCCTGTAGGATGATTAATTTGTTGGTTTAAGTAGATAAGTTAACCCTTTGGTTATGTTGTGTTTTTGACAGCAATTCACTGGAGTTGATGGCTCTTGCAAAGGGAAGTGGGCTACCCTGATTGAAATTAACCGTTTGAAATCAGGAATCAGTGCTTGTTGATGTTGTTGTTTCTGGATGGTAAGCAACCAGCAACTTCCCGGGTCGTGTCTTATCCAAGCCCTTTTGTGTTTCTTTCTAATAGCACAAACACAAACTTTAGTTTTCATGGTCCTTCCCAACGTTCTCCTTCCCTATCTCATGTGTCTTGTATTTATTACTAATGTGCACTACCACCTTTTCATTTGAAGTAGCACGGTTTCTCTGTCACAACAGATGATGCCCCTGCAGAGGAGCTCTCAAAATTTTTGCTTTGTTGACCAGGGTCTCTGCACTGACAGTAGCTTGAAATGTTAACTTGTCATCGTCTTTTACTGACTTACACAAATGCACTCTGTGTCTCAGTTTGTGAATCTGCTACCACAAACGTACATAGTGAGAGAGATGACTTACACGTCTGCTATGTTGGATAATATTTGTTCCCTTTTATTTCCACTACTTCTTTATGCCCCTGTCAGCTCTCAGCTTACATCACTTAGAGACACTGTTTTCTGGGTTTGTTTGAAGAGCACCAGCATAGTCCTGGACATTTGCAGAATTCTCTGTACTTTCTTATCTACCCTGTCATGTCACCGTATCCAGCATTTCACATCCAGGACTCAAGTCTTGGTCCTTTGATCATCCTGGCTACATACATGTTACTTATCACTCAGGTTCAAGCTAGGGGAGAGAGAAGGGGGAGCCTAAGTAGTTCCCTTGTCAAAAATATTGCAAGCATGAACTAGAAAATGCTGCATGCCAGGATTTCATTCCTACATACAATACAAAAACAAATACTGACAGATCTGACTTCTTCAGCCTGCAGGCTTCATGGCCTTGTGTGCACTTCCTGAATCTCAGGCTATATACCAAAATGACATGTTTTGACCTTGATAACATGCTATATTCCTGTGTCAGACTGTGGGGCAGCTGTCTTGCTGTGTCCACTGGCCATTGGAGTAGTGCTAAAGGGTACTAAAAGAAGTGCCAGATAGAGCAGCTCTCAAGAGCAGATTAATATTTGTAATTTCACCCGTGTGAATTCAGACAATGCTTTCTGAGGCCAAAGGAAAGAGCTAAAATTTCGGAGAACTCTCAGTATTTCCAGAATATACATTACAACTTCTACAGGGAGGCATCCATCCCATACACCTATACACCTGAGCTCAAGCCATGCCCTATAGAGAGGTGCCAGAGCTCAAGAGACAGGCTTGTGTCTCAGTATCTCCAGGTTCACCAGGACCCACCTGTGTCATATCTCACTGTGGTAGCTCCTGTGAGTCTTTACATGCTGGTAACCATGGTGGCGAGGATATCAAGGCAGAAGAGGAAAGGCACATGATCATGGTGTTCACGAGTCTTCCCACTAATCAGCAAAGCACTGCAGGACCAGAGGGTGATATCTCTACAGACTGGCAATAGTCATCGGTCCCATACTCTGGAAGCCTTGGGGGAATCTTTCCCTTTAGTGTCTCCCATACAGACTGGGAAAATATCAGTACCACTTCAGAGAGATAGAGAACACAGGTCTTGAGAACTTCAAGACCCGCTTGGATGCAGCCCTGTGCCACATGCTCTAGGTGGCCCTGCGTGTGCAGGGGGGTTGGACTAAATGACCTCTAGAGGTCCCTTCCAACCTTAGGCATTCTGTGATTCTGTGAACACAGCAGCAGCTGGGAATGGACAGTCAGAAGAACTTAGCTTAGCTTTCATCTGAGTTACCTGCAGAGCACTTTCTTTCTCCAAACTGGCTCAGGGTCAGACAATGCCCCAGGTCACCTCTTGTCCATGTCAGGTGCTGAAGATGGTGTGTTGTTACTGCATGACAGCAGAAAGGATTTCAAATGTTGCCATCCATATCTCAAAGTTTTGGATGCACTCTGAGCATCTCAAGTCTGAAGGATAATGCTGTCCCATCAGAGACTGGTCTCTCTTCCAAGGACTGTGGCTGTCTCCCTGACCAGGCAAGATAAAGAGTAATATCCCAGTTAAAACAGCCTTGAATGACATCAGCATCTGAGATGAGAGAAAAGCCAGCTTGCCAGGGTCTACCCATCCTGTGCAAGATATCTTTGCTCCAGTAAGTAGGGTATGAACAACCCTGAAACATTCTTCTCAATCAAAGCCTTTAACAGTAGCATCAACAGCAAAGGAAAACTCTGCATTAAGTCCAAATCAAAGGCTAAGTGCATGTCTCTGTTCTGAATAGACCTGGAGACTCAAGTAGACAAGATCCTGATCTAAGCTGACTCTCTTCAAGCAGAGAGTTGTATCAAATGACATCCAGAGGCTTCTTCCAATTTAAGTTATTCTACGATTCTGTAATTCCAGTTCAGAAATATGCCAGAATAACATCACGTTCAATTGCAGGGGAAAAAAAAATCATCTAACTTCAAAGAACAATGCAGAATCCATATGAAATCATTACTAACAATTATGATTGTGCAATGCAAAGTTTGAAAGTTCTTCAAGGGCTGAGTCTATATTCTTTCTCTGTCTTTACTGCGTATGTGATAAGCAGAATACACGGAACAGGGAGCATGAACTAATTTTCTAAATACCTTCTATGAACAATATGCTCCTCATTGTGATAAATTATTCATTATATAGCCAGACACCTGTGGCATATAATACACATGGTAGGAAACTGCAGTCTTTTAACAACAGCTTACACCTTGGACTAATTTTCAGAGAACAACACAGACATCAACGGAGTTAAACTTGAACCCCTGTTGTGCGCTTTGTCTTTCAAGGCTGAACATGTTTGCAGCTGAATTTAAACAGATGCATTAGTGATAGTCCTAGGTGCAACTGTGAGTACCCACAAGACACAGAAACCCATGTAAAATAAACCAGCACATCCCTGTGAGCTTGCCCACTGAGGATCACAATCATCTCTTACTTTGTTCTTGCTCCCTTGCTCTAAGCATATATGTAAGCTTATTAAAAGGTTACAGTGTGCCACAAGAATCATTAAAAAAATGGAATTGACCATAATTATTGTTATATTTATTATGCTGCAGGTACCAGGCAACACAGAAGGCTTGTTAGTCCCAGACAGCTCAAAACATACAATCAGAGAAACTCTCACGGCCCAAGAACTTAGAAAATAAATATACACAAGAGACAAAGGGTAGAGGAAAAGAAAAACATACAAACTGAGCAAACAATGTGATTGCAGCAAACATTAGTGCTGTTATTGTTGTTATCATTATTATTATTAACTTTATTTGTTGCTTAAATCTTTTCAATGAAGTTCTGAGAGGAACTAGCTAAGTGGCAAAAGAACAAAGGATGGGAGTAAATCTGATAGAGCGAAAGACAAGTCAGTCTGGATGACAGACCACGTGGAGTAAATCATCTCTCTAAATCTTTCACCCTTTGGTTGGCTCGGGTCTGCCACTTATTCTGCAGGTTTTAAAACTTACATGGAAGAGGAAGGAGGACATCTAAGCTCTGTCCACCTTATCATCTGGTTGGGCAGAAATGTCCTTCAGGACCCGTACGCGTCCGCATCACAGAGTGTTTAAGCACAGTGATTCCCATCTAGCCCCATTTCCTCGTGCTCACTCCTTCCATGTGCACTGGGAATCCTGTGCCCCATTGCCACTCGGACACAGGTGGAGCCCACAGCTCAGCCGAGGATGCCCTTCCCGCTCTGTTCCTCTAGACACAGCCCTAGCGATTCTTGGACCACATGTCTCAGTTTGGAAAGTTACACAGGTTTGTAAGAGCCTTAAATTCACTTGCCTCCACAGAGTATGAATATAAAAGGATGAGCACTAACTTTCAAAAAATAACAGCAATTAGCAAGGGTAGCTCCTCTGGCCCATTCAAGAGGGACTTTCAGATCTAGAAGTCTAAATTTTGGGTTCAGGAGAGAAAAAAAAATTCATTCTTAAACTCTCACAGTAACTTTTACATATATATATTTGTATATATAAAAGACTGTACAGGTCATTTAAGGATTGAAAAACCTTCAACCTAAGGATTGAAAAGAAGAGAACCAGAGATGCTTTATATTGGCTCGGCTGAACAGAGACATGGAGGAAATTGTCAAGAATTGTTGTGGATGCCAAAAGCACAAGCCAAATCAAGCAAAAGAGCCCCTATTGGGGGCATAGAAAAAATTGTTTCCCTGAAGAAAAACAGGCGTAGATTTGTTTAGGCTGGCCAAGAAGAAAGTATTCTCTTTTCTGGACTTTTATTTGCTCTTTCCTTAAACATCTTTATTAGAATCATTACTGCTAAATAATTACTGTTAATAATTTTTAAACTGGGTCATAGTTTATTAAGCAGCAACATTTTGTGAAGTCCGGATATATACAAGTTACTGCTAGTCACCCCCTTACCCATAATCAGCATTGGCTTTCAAAAATTTACCACTGTTAAATTACAGGATATAAAAATGAAATATAGACATGTAGACATTTGGTTTATTATACTAGTAGAATTAGAATGTCTTTAGTGTTGATTGAAGCTGAAGTCAGATTTATGGAAGTATAAATACAGCTATATTCAATCTGATCCAACATGCTTGGAGTTCCCAACAATTCCTGAACTTAAAATAGCCTACGTACGTGACAGAAATCAGTGATGGAAAACAAAGGAGATGGAAGAAGCTCAACGTCCTATGAGATGTCTCATGCATGCTGATCATGCAGCAGTTGGCCACGCTTTTCCCAAAGAAGTCCCACGTCTTCCTATGCATATAAAAATTTCCTATCCATTTAAGAATGCTAAAGTAAATACCACTTAGAATTTCTTGAAAACAGTGGTTTTGATATTTCAAGGCAAGATAATATATCAGTGAAAGGCAGCTCAGAGACTAGTTGAAAACACTTACTAAGCTCTGTTAGCACATGGTAAGCAGTTTACTAGATATTTTTAAGTAAGCTTCATAAATGTTGTTTAAAGTTTTCTTTATAAGCCTGGCCAAGAACCTAATCAAAGAGCGAAAAAAAAAAGTAAAAGGCAAGTGGACATTACTTTGAACAAACTTTTGTTGGAAAACGGAGGAAAACCCAGTCTAGGATCCGTGGGCTTTGGGGAAGGAGCTGTTTATTGTTCCGATCACTTTGCTTCCCATCTTCCCCTTCTCCCTCCCCTTTCATAAAGTACTGTTTAATTGATCTAGTTTTTGATTCCTCACAAACAGCTGCAGAAGCATTTGTCCAGACAAACCAGTCTTATTTTCCCAGGTTTCTGGGTGAACACATACGTCAGTACTTTAGCAAAGATCTCTGGAAACACTTGCTGCTGCCAGTAAGGGCCTGGCAAAAGTATTATACTTACTAGGTCTTATCTGGGAAAACCAGCTGTGCTGCATGAAATCTTAGCTCTAAGTGGTTCAGTTTACAATCTGTATCAGGGATCAGAAAGGATCTCTCTCCTCATTACCACAGATCTTGAGGTTACATCAAACACATGTCATCACCCCTCAGCCGGTCTGAAGGCCAGGTGGCACCAGGTTGCTTAACTCATAGCGGCTTAGAAACAAAGTCCTAGGATCTCCTCTTGGAGATGGTAACACAAAGCCAGGGAAAGAGCCAAGTGATATTGATCATGTTGGGTGCAGTGTCTCTGCTCCTTTCCCAGCCCTCTTCTGCTGAGCAGTGATGACCCTGCCCTGAGCCCTTGGCATCTCTCCGAGGAAGTTAGATGGCACCAGCATTCGCTAATGAGTGCCCCTTTGGAGGAGGTGCAGGAAAGATCCTTTATCTCACCACCTGACAGGAAAGGGCAAGGCTGGAGGTTTCAGCTTGTACTGCAGGATAAAAAAGCAAAGGAGACAGTCATGGCACGACTGCACCTGATGTGCTGAGCAGCAACGAGAGCAGGTCCAGGAAGGAAGTCTGGGCGATATGGGATGCAATAGAGACCAGAACAGAGTCTGCTCAGGCAATATGAACAGGAAAATCTGAGCTCCTTCTGCTTTCAGGCATTAATGACAATTGCAAAGAGACATCTGTAATACTGCTGATCACCGATAACTGATAAACTTCCTAGTGAAAGCACATGAAGCCACCTAAACCGAGATGGAAGAGAGGAGGATGCTCCACAGTACCTCACAATTTGGTATTGTGAATTACTCCACATCCAAGTCACTGATTTTCTAAAGATGCTTTGTTTTTACGCAAGGATGTCAGACTTTGGCTTTGTGTCACAGTTTCTAGCTAGTAACAGTTATGCCACAGACAGGTCTTTAGAAAAGTCTGACAATTAGAGATCTCCAGACTATCACTAATCTTACCTTCAACTGGGTTAGAATTATCCCATTAATTCACCTTTCCAGTTCATTTTTGATGAACAGTTTCTTATACCGAGATAACCTCTCTTGGAAATAAACTCTTCTGACAAAGCTAGGTAGTGCCGGAGTTGTCGCTTCAAAGCCTACACTAGAGTCCTATTCTTTCACTTTAATACAGATTTCAGAAATGCTCTAGGCACTCCAGAGAATCCGAAAGACTTTTGGCCTGTGACAAACCATATTTCTGCACTAACAGCTGCTAGAATTAGGTTAGGCTACTGGTCAACCATAAGTTTATATCTTGCGGTATTTTCTTACGGATGTGGGAACACGGCCATTAAAAAAAAATCTCTGCAGTGCTGGTACCTCTTACACATGTTACTAATTACCCTTTGTGACAGAAAAAATATTTTTGTTCATGCCAAAGTCTTTTACAAACATGGTCTAGAGATTTTTTTTAAATAACATTTCTATTACCCCTTCAGGCCCTGCCTTTCCACAACATTTTGGCAAGTACAAGGTGTACTATCATGTCATTGAATACCATCTGACTAGCAGCAAAAATAAACTGATGTACAGAGTACTTCTGTCCTGTAGAGCTGCTTGAGGCACTGCATTGCTTAATATAACATTCTAAAATATATAAACATTTTCTGATCAAACTCTATCACTTAAGATTCAAACAAATGAAAATATTCTTGGCAGAGCAGAAGGTTTTATGGGCTAAAAATTCAATGTCTCTGTTTTTTAGAAGTAATATATTCAAGATCATTTAATCTGCATTAGATCAACTACTTTAATTCAAAGCCCAGGTCTGGATCTGTACACTGGTTAGAAAGATTTTCTGTATGAATAATTTTACCACTCTCACATGAGACTAATCACTGTAAAATGCTCCTCCATATGCCTACCAGCAGATGAATTTGTATCTCACAAGTCAGATCAAGAACTGTTATAGTAAGCAATCCTGTTTTCTGAAAAAGAACTGAATGGGTTCCTACCTGTCAGTCTTAAGATGAGAGGAATCATGTTACAGAAGGGCCTGTTTCTCTTCACAAAGTATAGAGGAAATATAGCTGATCAGCTTAGGCATCAAAATGATGTAGCAGAATCCTGCTGTAGCTGCTCTGCGAAAGGAGGGGTGGTGACTGAGCAGTAGCTGGAGGATGAACATTTCCCATCTGAAAAACCCTAAAGTGAAGCTAGATAAGTAAATCCAAGCCGTCTTTGTGAGGGTCCAGACACGAGTGTCTTGTCTCAAACGTGGACTAAGTGTATTGCCTTGAAAAGAAAACAAGAAAAGCACAACGTGTTTTCCTATTTGTGAGTCTAGCCCTGGAGAGAGCTGTTCTCAACACGGGACTTGCTTGCACTTTTCAATGACAACCCAGTTTTAGCATGTGTCAATAGCCAGGGACTATGTACTCATACAAAGGCCTCTATATTGCTGTTTGCCCTTCATGTTACTTTGTAGAATCGCTGCTGCAGGCAGTCTCCAGGCCTAACCTGGCCCTAAGAAAGTCAGTTTTAAGCCAAGGCAGAGAGTAATTTCCAAACCCAAATTCTAAGCATGAAGAGTATGTATTTCAGAATGAATGTCCAAAAACACTTCAAATAAAAATCACAAAACAGAAAAAAAAAGAAAAAACAACATCAATCATAGCACATTTCAAAAGAGAAAAGTAACATTGAACTCATATAGCCACATAAGGTATTCATTCTTAACAAGATGACTTTTGTTATTTGTTATATAGAAGGAGCATTATAACCAGGATAGGGAAATTAATTTTTGCATATGTTGAAAGTGGCCAAAATCACCTTCATGGAAAAGTATCTAGAAAACTGAGGCAAAAGGGATAGAGAAATATGATTTTTGAAACAAAAATCATAGTACAAAGTCTTTCACCTAATTATTAACTTCTTGTGCCAATTCCAAGGATCATCTGTGTTGGTCTCCTATATCTTGACACCTTCTTCAGACTAAGTACTTGAATTTGCTTTAACATAGGTACAAAGGGTTTTTATTTTCTATGGCCAGTCTTCTAAAGGAGAGTTAAAAACTCCAGCACTATCTTTTCTCAAGAAATGACTCAACCCTCCTTCTCTCTTATAACGCAGGAAAATCTGTTGTTTTCCACCACTGACTCAAGTCAAATCTCAACTGCTCTCCTCCTGCCCTGGAGCTACTTTGTGTTGGATAGTTTGTCTTTTTTCCTCTTCCACTTCCTAAAAATGATTCTTTTTGGTCATCTATTAATCTATGGCACTTTCACTTCTATTAACATTGTGCATTATGTATTTCTGCAAGCTCTTGTTTTCCCAAATCCCATCTACCATTTATTGCTTTGAACTCTCCAAGCAAAATTAAGTTTTTATAGCATATGACAGCTCTTCCACTTTCCATTTTCTCATCCACTCACACTCTGTCTACATCAGATTTGTCACTCTGTTAGAACACTTCACTTCTTACTTAACACAAAATCTGAACGTGCAATAATAAGGCCAATACTCATCACCTCTAAGTGTTAATATCTAGGTGAGGAAACTGAAGTGGGAATGTAAATACCTGATGTTCATCTGTAGTCAGTGGCGTGAACACGTCAGAACATCTGAAATACCTTCCTGATGTGCACAAACCCTGTGCTGACTACATCTGGAGGCTACAGTCATACTTTAAATGCCTTAGCTAGATGCAGGAAGCTCCCTGGGACAAATCCAGGAAAAAAAGTCTACTTTTAATATTCAGTAAAATAATCAAGTTATGGGTTAAAGACGGAATGCCTTGTGGATTTACTCCTAATTTAGCATATATTATAGTAAAATCAAAGCAATTGTACTGGAGTTGCACTGTGGTGTCTAATGTGATTTAATGCCAGACCTTGAATTTGAGGACAAGGTTTTAAAATCCTTTTAAAAATGGCCAATGCAATAAATAAATAAATAAATAAACTCCTTCATCTCTTCCTAAGAATAAATGCTAAGATTGAAAACTCAATTCCTATATATTTTTTGAATGCAGCAAAAAGTGTGGTTTCTTTCCCTGTTGACAGTTCTGCTTCTTGTAAACCTGTTACTTTGCAAAGCCAGTTAACATACACATAATATAGGTCCCAGCTATGTCTCTTTAGGAATGCAGGAAGCTTGAATGACTTTAATTTGGGGGGAAACCATTGCTACACATTAAGCCAAGAATCAGATGCAAACAATTCATTGGCCCAAACCATGGAGAAACGTACTCTTATGGTGGAGAAGAGTAGCAATAAGTGATGACAAATTGACAGCTGTGGAAAAGGATAATAATTTGGCAGAGCACAGAAACTGGCAACATGATAAAACTAAAAACCTGAGGACAAAAGCCTTCCTGCTACTTATCTGCATGTGTGCTCCCTGTTGCCATTGGGCCCTCATTTCCCCGCAGCTTCCAATACTTGGTTCATTGCCTACTGGCTCTTACCTTTGCTTGGAGTTGTCTACAGGGACATTGCGGTTGTGGGGCTGGAGACACAGAACATTTGCAGTACACGTGGTATAAATGGTACAGGTGAGTACAAGTAAAAAGAAGACATGTGTGTTTGTGCCTTTCAATGTCACTTAAGCCTTTTCAAAATACCACATGAGTACATTTTGGATAACCCAGAATCATTTATTTTTGAATAAATTTCCTTCCAAAGCTGTCGCTAGGGGTATGTGCTGCATTTAGAAGAATGTTTAATTTGCAAGAATAGTAAAAACAGAACAACAAAAATAAATCAAAAAAAAAAAAAAAAAAAGAGATGATAGAGAAGCACCAGCACACCTGTAACAACCAGTCACTGACAGACTGGGGAAGGCAGTGGATCCGGGCAGGAGTGAGTTCTGTGCATGGCATCAGCTGCTCTCCTTTTCTCTTCTTCTCTTTCTCCTTGATGAAGCAATCAAATACAACATCCAAACCATCTCTCATGTCTTATGTTTGTTATGATTTAGATTTTAATTAGGGCTGAATTGCAAATGTGTGACAGCAACAAAAGGGCAGACATACACTGTAGGCAAACATCGCAAATCAGACAAAAGGGAAAAGTCCCTTTTGCATTTAAACTACATTTCACGAGGAACTTTTATTTTAATGTATAAAGATATGCTACTAGAAACACCAGAAGCACCTTCCCATACTGACCAGACAGTTCATGTCACAGGGCTATTCAGACGTTAGTGCTGCTGACTGCTGAATCTACTCTGCATTTCCCCCACCAAGCTGATTGATTGTTTTGACAGATTTAGATCAAAGTGCCCAGGCAGTGACTCATACCTGTTTTCGAGAACTGAATGGGATATGAAGTACAAATGAAAGCTTGACCTGTGTTTAAACTGTGTCCAATTTTGCTGTTGCAATTTACTTGTTCTGTATTTGACAATCATGCACAAAAAATGTATCTTCTCGTGGTTGTTTTTCATTCTGCATTTCAACATTGTGCTTCGAAGCTAAATTTGGTCAATTGCCTTCGTTGGCTTTTGGGCTTGATTTGTGTAATTTGGACAGTGCTTGATATAAAATACTTAAAATTAATGCAAACAAATAGCACTGAGGAAACCTCAGCAGTCATGGAAACAAAGACAATAAGCTGCTCACCATCTCTGCCAGTGAGTTTCCTATCTTCCTGTGTCCTTCTCAAACGACTGGCACATCCAACAGTGCAGTCAGCATACTGCATACTACAAACGCATTGCCTGTAATAAACCCAAAACTGTCAGCTATCGTACTTCAGACCAGTAGGTCCTCTGATTTTTTCTCCTGTTTCTAGCACCAGGGCAGAACCCAGTCTCTCCAGTGACAATTCTCATAGCCCACATCCCATGCCCAGAATAGGCCCTGCAACTCAAACATTTGAGTTGGTCTAGAGCAGGCAGCATGCCATCCACAAGACATCTCAGATTCACAGGGCATTCCTGTAAACCAGCGTCTGCACCTGGGATCCAGCTTGGAAAAACAAAGGGTAAGGAATGGTGTGAGCATTGCGCCCCGCGTGATTATAGCTCACAAGCTATACGGGGCGGGGATTATAGGACAAGCTTTTTCAAGGATTAAAAAATAAAACAAAGCAAGTCACTTTTCCTGCAGTTGTGACAGGAGCTCTTTTTAAATTGAAATTAAGCAATCACATGCAGAAAGCCTCCTACTTTTGGCTTTTCCTGCTAGCATTCAGTATTGGAAAATATTTGCTATGTGCACTAAAAGATGTATATACTTTAGCCATTGCTGCTCAGCACTAAATGTGCTTCATTACAGACAATTAAATATCATCAAGGTGTATATTATTTTAGAAACAATCACCCACTTCATTTTCCTTAGGTGTTTGACAAGTTATTCCCTTTCCTAAAGGAAATGTGATTTTTTTCATTTGCAGGCATGCACTGAGGCAAATTTCAACTTTGGTGTTCCCATCGACTTTGGCAGAAGTAACACTGCTCTAAAAACCCTGTACCCCGTAGGAAGGAGATACGTATTTTAAGTATCAGGTGGTAAAATTCAAAACCTTCAAAATCTGTGAGTGTTTACTCTCCCTCCCATTCTTAGGAAAAACAAAATGTAGAGCAGTTTACTCATGCACTGCCTGCACAAAGCTTTAAAAGTTCCTGTTTATTCTGAGCGAACATTAGAGATCCTGGGACACATTTCATAAAACTAGTCTTTGTTCTTATACTCTGCCAACAACCGATTGCTCATCCTTCCACGGTATTGCATGTGTGTGTGTATATATGTATCAGCTGTGGGATCAGTTGAGAGACACTGCATAAATGCAAGGTACGATGAAGATAATGAAATCTGAAAGTTATGTACAGCTTGTCTGACAGCCATCTCCTTAAAGAACAAGACTGCAGAGATCTCTTGTGAGCACATCACTTCTAATTAAAGCATCCATAGACAGCTGTTTATGTTCTTAAAAACATAATTATCCTCTGAAACACTAGTAATCTCACTAGTAAAAAAAAAAGTTTTGTAATATTACTGAGTCATATGTTGGTGTAACAACTCCTGTTTATCTTAACTTTCTGCAGCTTTAAACATGAAATCTAAGAGGGAGGAAGCAGGAAGACAATTTAGCAGTCAAGAATAGCTGGTGTGAAAGGAAGGGAGGGAGCTTTTCCCTTGAGCTGTGAAAAGATAACTGCAAAGTCTTGTGCTTTCTTTCAAAACCCACTTAAAACCAGGGATGGTGATTTACTGATTTATTAAGTTCTGGTACTTAACAAAACCTGTTTATTCCAACAGAATACTGTTTAACTTCCAGTCTGCACTTTCCAGTCCGCACTTTAAAATGGATTCAGAACTTACTGTATGTTCACATTGCTGCAAGGTAGGAGGCAGGTATTTTTAGACAGATAGATATGCAAAGGCTAGTTTAGGTTTTCCTGGTGTTAAGCAAGAACAACCAGGAGCAAAGGAACCCTACCTGTATGGATGTGTAAATACACAGTGTGCTGCGTTTTATTCCCGTCGTGTAGTTAGCCACACAAAGGAGTCCTAGTGTGAGAAAAAGTGTGGAGTGGCTACAACCCTCAGCTTTACATTACTACAATAGTGTAGATTATAGTAGATTTCCAAGCTTGCCACAAAGAAATGGATTGAAGATTTAGAGCCACGTACATTCACACACACGGAAGGTTCAAGAGCTGTCCATGAAGTTTTCTTTTTTTTCCACTATGATAACAAAGTGACAGACCTGTGCAGCATGTCTATTTAAAGATTTATTTTCATGGGTGGAAATTAGGCTAACAGGCAATTGAGCTAATTAATAATTGCAAATAAAATCTGGGACTGCAAAAAAACAAATGTTGATATGATCATTTTCTCACTGGCCTAGCGTGCATGTCAGAGACAACTGAACCTGTCTTGCAAATTTGGGTTTGATTTATGAAGAGGCTCACAGGTATAGACACTGTGTGGTTGTCCAGTGGCAAGCTCTGATGCAAATGCAGTTTTTCCAGAAGGGAGAGTATTCAGCACAGGCCTGAAAGTCATGAGACTTGCATGAGACTTGGACAGAACCATTTGCACCCCTGACCTCTTTTGTAAAATGGCAAGAACAGCCACTGTTCTCTCCGAACTGGCTGCTAAATAGCTTAACTAATCACCATTAATACAGCACATGGAGGCTCTCTCACAGCAAGGGGTTTGGGTTATTTGGGATGGACAAACAAAAAAAGGAATCTTAATACAGACTCTGGTTTCCATCAGAGAAAAAGAAATTTTATTTTATGTCTACTAAGAAACTCAGAGGCAGATATTCAGATCAGCAGCTTGGTTGAAGTCTGCTGAACTAAGAGGATTTATCTCAGCAAAGGAGAAGGCCCTCAGTTTTTCAAAAAGCAGCATTTGAAAATCATTTGAGAACTGGAAATCAGCATGAGCTATTCAGCTTGGCCCAGATTCAGAACAGACTGTCCAGGGATGCAATTAAGTGCCTCTTAATTAAATATACATTGTGCTCAATGTTAGGCACATATTTTCATGCTTTCCTGATAGCAAAGCTACTAGCGCTGCTGAAGAGCTTTCTCGGTCATACTCCATTGCAATCATTACTCTGAAGAGTCAGATAGGTAGGACTGTTCCTGCTGCTTTAAACCAGAAGTTCATGTCCCTTGTGCGTAGTGAAACGATATCTATTCGGTGTTCATCTCATGAAGTACATGCTCTCTAAACTATTTTTGCAACTGTATTTTCACGGCATCCGTTTCTCTGGCATCTGAAGCGATTAGAGAGACTTGCTCGTCTGCAGCAAAAGCAATAATGCTTCTGCCAATATCTAAGAAGGAAAGCTGAAACAGCATTCAAAATACATCTTGAATAAATGTTCAAAAACATATCCTGAGGGCAGCTTCCTGTTTTACTGGCAAATCTACTTTGTGTGCGTCTGATAAAATGGTTTGAACTACGAAAGTTTAATACTGAAAAGAATGTCTGATGATGCTTGGGATGTGCCAACTTGAAGAACTTAACTACATTTCTACTTCATCAGTTCTTGCCACTGAAAAAAATAGTCAAAAAAAATGTATGTAATTGGATCTCCATTTTATTCATCTTTCTGGAGGCTAGTATTTGCTGTTCATTTCTAAACTTTTGCCTTCTAGTTTTCTTGAAGATGTTTTTTAATTACTACCATGACTTCCTAAACTATTTTACCTATATGACCAAGATGGTAGATGACTTTTTTAAATTGCAGAACTGAAAGCAAGGCATGAGTGGGAAAAAATAATAGCTAAGGAAAACTTTAGCAGGAAAGTATTTGATCTCTTTCTCCTGAGCACTTCAGATCATGACTACATGACTTCACAGACCCTCAGCTAACACAGGTCAATAATGAGATAAGTGGGTATTTCTGGAGTATAGGAAAGACTTTAACCAGCCATTGAACAAAATGAACCTAACCCAACCCCACACCATCCAGCCCAACAAAGCTAGAGCTGAGAATGCTCTCAGGTGAATTGGAGGACTCTTACTTATTGGCTGAGGTGTCCTTCCATCACAGCCTCCATAATAGTCATTCTGGTGGTGGTGGCCTGTATAGAAAGTCCTGCCTGGCAGGAAAGAGGCTGAGGTGGCCATGGAAGGTATCTCAGATACTAGACTAGGACTGCACACAGCATAGGTAGTTGATTCCATTGAATTCTACTAAGAGTTTCCAACCAATAGAGCAACGATACTGCACAACATGCTCTTTTTAAGTTGTAAATTTCCGTGTTCTTCAGCTTGTGAAACTTCCACGTTTTGGAGAGGTGGGCGACCACACTGACAGAAAGTTTCCTCATGTCCTAGCAGTGGCTGGTGCCCCTGACTTTAGAACAATCACAATCAAAACCAAAAACGTATTCAGGTTCATTATTCTTCTGACTGATGAATCATTTACCTGGTCCTTTGGCTGGACATGGCTTTATTTAGAAGAGAGCTGGGACCGTGCTAGGTGACATAGCCATGATCAGCACCAGCTCAGTTGCATTAGCCTGATTTAGATCCAGAGTTGTCTGTGTATCATGTTGCCAGGTAGTAATTTTTATTTAACTATTTATTTAGGGAAACTCTTCAAAACCAATGCAAACTGAATGCCTCTGAAAATTGAGCTGATCTTTTTTTAAAAACAAGTACTCAGGAAAAGTATTTGCAAAATATTTGTAGATGAGTGGTTTTGCCCTTGGCTATTACACTCCAGTTTTCATCTGCAAAGCAATACAAAGCAACGTATCCATTTGGCACATGGCTTTAAGTATAGCAACAAAACCCTGAGGCAATTAATATTAGGGTTTAAGACAGCTAATTTTCCCTTCCGTGATCTTCCCTCTTCTGGTCACATTTTGAAAGAATAATTACCAGTCCTGTAAGTCATGGCCAGAACAAAACCGGACAGAAACCACAGGGTCTGTCTGCTGATGTTAGTTATTAATATCTGCATAAAGGCTTATTATGCTGAATGCATCTAGCAGATGCAGCCTTTTCCAGGGAAGCAGGGGTGAAAAGGACTATTACAGCAGCTGCTTTTCAGATCCTCCCGCAGAACATGGTCTTCTGTGTGATACATACACAGGCTGCATCTATATCTTGTACCTACATTTGCAACTGCTCTGTGGTAACATAGTTATTGAAGGAAATTTTGAAGTCCATTTTTTAGAGTTAGAACTAATAAAAAAAAGACTGTAGGCACTTAAACTGCCTGGCAATTTCTACATTCAACAACTGTATAATGTAAAACACAGAAATAGTCTACAGAGAAATGAAACAAAACACAGACTTTACTTTTCTTTAACCACTAGCCTTGTTGTGCTGCAGCTTGTGTTCCAGCTCCAGCCCAAGGCTTCTGCTGGTCTCCTCTGGCCAGTTTAGCAGGAGAGGTGAAGGGAACATACTGTTAATGACACTCCTTGGGGACATAAGAGCTCCTAAAAGCCAGAGCTACCAGGAAGCTTTATAACCACAGACTGCTATATTAAGATCACTTCTTGGACGATTTTAAAGCTTTTAGAGTCCTGCCTCTCTTTCTGGGGTACATTTCTACTACTAAATAAGAAGGGCAGGAACTTAAGTTAAGCACTGGGCCACCCATCACACGCAATATTAAACATTAGTCCACACTCTAGCTCCCTTTTAGCCTTCTTCAGGTAACTGTCTCCGAGATAAATCTATTCCAGAGAGAGCCACCCCTCAACTGCATAGACCTGAGCCTGTTTTTGTCATGGCTTTGAGACCCAGCATTGGCTCATGGTCCCTTTTTAATTAGCAGCATAAACAGAGCTTCAAAGAATATGTGTGGGTGTCAAACCTCATTAGAGGGTTTGCGGTTCTGAATCCCAAGCATGCAGTCATCTCTGTTGCAGCCTTACTCCAGGCACCTACAGTGTAGAAAAGGGAAAGATTTAATTAGCATTTCTTATTAGCTGGCCCTAACGTGAGTACTCCTCCAAGGTGTTTTTGCTCTCCCTGAGCAATTAAGAAGTTTCCTTGTTTTAGTCAGGATTTTGGGTTACCTCCTAGAGAGACGCGGATGTCCAAGACAGGCTCCGTATTTTCTACTGTGTAGACACCCACCTCCACTTTTAGATCTGCCTCTAAACTCCTTCACGATGAGTTTTTCTTTTGTTGGATTCCACCAAGCTTAGGATTAATCTCTGCTCATGCAATCTCTGTTGATGCAAATTCAAATGAAAAACAGAAGCTTCCTGCTTGGAACTGTTTAGAAGTGGTTAAGAGCCCAGGAAGAACAGAAGCTTACATGGTAGGAAAAAGCATGTCACAAGATTTTCAAGCATCAAATAGCAGCATCATATTCCTTTTCCTTTGCTCTCTTCCAAGATACTGGAGATGCTATCAATCCTGCATTTTCTTTTCCCTTTTAAGGGGTCTGTGCCAGCTCGGGGCACACCACAGTTGTGTGGGCGATGACTCTCACAACCCTTGTTTCTCAGAGCTAACGCTTTAAGGTTGGCTCCTGTGGTAAAACCACAAAAAGAGGATGCCAAATACTATTGCTAGAGCCATTTCCCTGTCAAGTACATACAATCTAAAATCTATCTGGACTGTTCTATAAAGGTGCACAGTTTGTTTTGCTCAGGATCTTGTTATTGCTTCCTCATTCTTTAGACTCTTCAAGGCAGGGGCTTATTCTTGAGTGGCTCCAGTTTACCGCCTTAGTTGCACCCTGCACATAGCAGCTGAGCACCAGGCACTGAGCTGCAGTCTCGTTTACAGCCCCTGAAAGAGAGCACACAGAGATAACAACGCGTTGGGTTTGCGGTGGAAAGCGAAGCCCCTCGCCAGCACCAGAACCGTGTCCCACCAGAACAGCACGTGGCTAGACCAGACCTGCCGGCTCTCTGCTAACGTGTGTGAACCTCCTCAGCACAGCAGAGCACTCCACGTGGGGAACAAGCACAATTCCTGCAGGTTTCTGGCATTTTTGCCCCTCCTCTCTATGCTGACAACTAGATTAGCAGCTAGTAGTGCTAGCAGATTAGCATGTAGGTTAGCATATTACGAGTGGACACTTAAGGACAATATTTTTTTCTCATTCTAGTCAAACTTTTTCTTCAGTCTGAATTCTGGTCATGTCCCATCTTATATCATCCTGTCACTGGAACATCCCAGGGAAGACCGCTGTCCTCTGGGATAAGGATGAGGTATGCATGAGATAAGGATGAGACATATACGACCATTTATACTGCTTTTTAGGCCTCTGGAGATCTTTTAAGATAGCTCTGCTTGTAAGTCAAAGAAAACAGTGCAGGGTCAAAGAATCAGCTTACAGTTCTTGCTTTGCTATTAATTTTTAAAATAAGAAATAAAATGAAAAAAAAAAAAAAACAACCAGCCTAAATATGGTTTGTGAGGTTAAACAAAACACCAACCACCTGCCCCATCTGTACTGGTTCTCACTGTTCAGGTTGTGTTAGTAGAGAAAATTTTGACTCTCTTCTCCATCAAAGCTACTTCAGCAGCTACAGAGTTGCTATCAAAACATCAAAAGCCATTTCTTCTCCAAAACACACACAGCCACTCTTTACCTCGCAACATGAAAACATACAGGGCGAGGGAGGAGGACAGAACAAAGGAAGGTGCTGCTTTAAACACCCTTTCTTGTGTTGGAATTTGAAGCTCGTGAGGAAAACCCAGGCTGCTGATGCAAATGACAGGACAGGCTATGGCAGCCTCCGTGTCTCCCAAGGAGCACCAGGCCCATCAATTAACTTTGGTTTTGATTCTCTCTGATTTCTATCACTTTAGTTTGGCCTATCTTGTTCCATGACATAAAAATAAGAAACCTTCAGTAGTCCATAGAATAAAATACAAAAGTTAGCAAATTGTATATAGTCGTTTCCTTATGGATACTTAAACTCACGACTAACCCTTTGCTCATTCACAGAACAAATTCCCATCCCTCAGTACCCATTCATTCAGGAAAGGATTTCTCAAACTTGCATTCCACTGCTTCTCTCTATAGCTGAATGGTTACCTGTATTCATTAGCATTGGATATTGTTATTTCCCTCGCTGTAGCTCCTGTAAATCCTAAACAAAATTAAAAGTCCCTTACAATTATTTGAGTTCATCTTAAATTCTTTAAAGCACAAACTGTTTAAGGAGAGACTTGACTGAGTCTATGAAAGACCGTAAAAATGTTTAATTTTAGATCACTAAGTGGAGAGGAAACCAGGGGAATGGAAGTTTTCTGATTTCCAGTCTACTCCTCCGTGCATTCTTCTTGCCCCAGAACTGGTTTGGGGATTCTCTGGAAACAGCTTAATTCATACGACAAGGTGCACAAACAGCTCACGCAATACACACGCCGAGGGCGCCAGCGGCTTCAGACAAGGCGTTTTGTTTTTATTGCATGAAGCGCAACTCGGTTCCAGCCTACAGACACTTCCATAAGGCAAACATTTAATCCTGTTACACAAGTGTGGGCATGTAAAGCGGGATTTCCAGTGATAATGAGGATTTTATACAGTGCATTCATTTTCACTACTTTGTGATTTGGTAAGCAGGCTAACACATGTCGTGTTTTTTTTCCTGTATCTTTTTCCTCCCAGAGGAAAGAAAAAAAAAAGGAAAAAAAAAAAAGGAAAAAAAAAAAAGCAGAAAAAAAAAGCTATTTCACATCAAGATTATCTGCTTTGTGAAACTAAGGAAAGGTTCCAAAACTCAGGGTAAAACAGCGGTTTACAGCTACACAAAGGATTAAAAGAATATACAGGAGATGTACTTTATAAGTTCTCTTGAAGAAGATGGTCTGCTTTTACGTAAACTGCCTTTCATCTTATCATATATTGTTCACAGTGAGGATATAAAGTAGACAGGATATTGAGTGAGGCTACAAAATGATGCAGAAGGAAACAGAGTTCTTTTCAGCAGTTTATGTTTTTAAACAGAGTTGAAACTCTAAGTTTTCCACATCTACATCTCTCTCTTGGAAGTATACTCGTGCTTATATAAGCCTGACAAGGGCCTATGATTTATATTTTGAAACAAGACATGAATTTCTTGAGCAAACTGTTGGTTTAGTCTATAACGGAGGGTGTAAGCCCGCTCTTTAGAGTACTGCCTAGACTTACTATGACTTAGTCTTTTTTTACGTAAATGAACTCTGGGTTCATGTTTTTGCTATGCTGTATTATGCTGTATTATATAGTGAACTGCAACTTTTATAAATAATTGGAGCCTTTTATGAATCTGTGAATTTACACTTAATTCTGAGTGAAGTAACTGGGTGCCAGGGAAACCTATCCTTCCAATTGTCTGAAATACCTTGTCAAATAAATGGCTTTTTTTGTGTGTGTTTTATTTTGGAAAATTTATCACGGAAAATGCAAAACTAAAGCAGCAACAATAGCTTTAACATGACGTTTTGTACACTGAGCTTGGAATTCCACAAAAGAAAGACTATTCTTATCTAGGCAGTGAATTCTTTTCTGAAGCATTTTCACTCAGTGCCATCATATAATCTGCTTTCTGAAATAGACTTTAATTTTTTCACTACAGAAATACAATAATGGAATTTTAGTTTAAATGGGACTTGAGCAAGAGAACGTCAGGAAAATAATAATTGTCTTGTGTTTAATTTCAGAGGTGCTAACGGTCTCATCATTTGAGGTGGAGGCAACTGGAGATGCGAGTAGTCAGTGCTTCAGAACAGCAAGCCCGTGTTGTAAATCTGTGCCTGATTACTTTTGGCTCTTCATCAAAGAATAACACTGAGGAGTTTGCTTACAACTGCCGGGCCTGATAACACGGCTGCCAGTGCAGGCTGATAGTCCAGGCCCAGGTAAGGCAGACCCACGTGCTCCTCCTACCCAACTGCTGATCTCCATCTGCACGGGGCTGCATCCAGAGTAATACGGTATCTTGACAAGCAAGATAAGCTCCACTAACATTCTCAGCGGCTCCTGGTCCAGACTTCATTCATATCACCCACATCAGAGCATACCCCAAACCCCAAGAGGAGTCATCTGCACCCACTCAAATAGCCCACCCTAAAGTGCATTGAGGCCTACTTTACATCCCTGTTACTGTGAATGGATTGAAAATACCATTTGCTGAGTTTTTTTTTTTTTTTTGTATGGAAGTAGGTTATTTATCATGACATCTGCTGTTCCAATGAAAAGCAATGAATACAATAAATTCATTTTTCTCTTCTTTTTTGCTCTATTATATACAAACAACAATACTCCTATTATAAATGCATAATTCAGAACAGCCAATGACTGCCCAGAAAAATATGGATTAAATCAAAACACATTCTTGTACTTTTCTTTGGCTTAAAAAATATCACCTTTCCCAAAATAATTTTCCTTATGGTATAATAAAATTTTCACTTTAATTATGCTTTACATTTTAAAAGAACTGAATAGCATGATATTAAGAACTTCACATCAAAGAAAATGGATTATACACTAATGTTAGAATTGGAATATCTCAGTTTTAGAAGGAGTATAATATTAATTACACCGGTTATATTTAACCAGTAAAAGGACATTTCAAAAAGATCTAGAAATAAAACTATTATAACCTATTGTAATAGGGTCGAAAAGCCAAGTGGCAGAGCCATAAGAGTAACTCTTCTGGTTTCTATTATTGAAGAAAACAAATAATTCCAAATATTCCAGTGCAGGTGTGTTGTGGCTGATCCGGATCATGTTTTCTGCTGCTTTTATTATTGAAAAGTTCAGTTTGGATATATTTAAAATATCTTGTTTAGAAACATCTGCATGCAGTCTGTAAAGTATGAAGATTGGATGGATCGCAAGAGTTTGGGAATTTTGCTGCAGGCTCTTTCTGTCTATAGGTCTGGCCAGAAGGACAAAAGAATAATATTTTATTCATCTGGAGGAACAACAAAAATCTGCTGAATGAGTGAAGCATCCATTAGAAAGAAGTATTATTTTCATTTTTTTTAATCAAAAAATAATCTCAGCAGGAAAAATGTAATATTAAATGCAGAGGCTTTTAATTTTCTAGGTAAAGTGCTCTACAAAGCAGAAAGAACGTGCCTGAAATGCCAGAATACTTTCCTTTGGCTGTGCTCATGGAACAGAAAAAAAATGTTTTGAGTATTACCATCCTCTTGGACTCTGCTCTAATCATTAGCTCTAATCTCTGGTCCGTAAATAGCTGCCACCAAGAGCCACGCTGTAATGTGGTAATGTGAGCGGCAGGCTCTGAGCCCCTGGGAGCAGGACTCTTGCACATGGGTGGGTGCAGGCTGCTACTCTACATCGTATGATCAAATCTACTCTAGATAGTGCCCAGCCACAAGAACAAGGTATGTGGCCAGTCAGCATCATACGTCAACCCCTCTATACCCAGGGGAGTGAACAGTGTATCACGAAAGAGCTAAGAGATGATGGTGATGATAGAACTTTGCGTTTGGGCGAGTATTATCTACAATCCTCTCTTCTCTAAACAAACAGGCCCAGCTCTCTCAGCCTTTCCTCACAGGGAGAGATACTCCAGGCCCCTAACCATCTTCATAACCCTGCACTGGACCCTCTCTAGTAGCTCCATGTTCCTCCTGCCCTGGGGAGCCCAGAACTGCACACTATATTGCAGGCACCGCCTCACCAGAGCTGAGGAGAGGGGCAGGATCCCCTCCCTCCCTCCATGTGCTGGAAACGCTGTTTCTAGCACACCCCACGCAAGGGCAGTTGGCCTACTTGGCTGCCTCATGGTTAACTTCTTATGCACCAGGACTCCCTGGGACCTCCTCTCAGTAACCTGGAGCGATGCATGGGGTTATTCATAGAATCATAGAATCACAGAATGCCTAAGGTTGGAAGGGACCTCTAGGGGTCATCTAGTCCAACCCCCCTGCACACGCAG
>JAWLRI010001090.1:344442-388983 GCA_034781795.1 Crypturellus tataupa
ATCCCCCTTCTCATCTAGTTTAAAGCCCTCTTAACCAGGTTGGCCAGCCTTTTGGCAAGGAGACGTGTGCCCCTCTTCCCTAACTTCTCCCTTATTCCTCCCTATTTACCTCTCTAGATCTAGAATCATATGCTCTTTGTCACTGCACCTCTTTATCTCACAAAAAATATTAAATTGCCTTCTTTGCTTTTCCTCTAAACTTCTCTTTTCCTGCAAAACAATCAAGCCCAATTTCCCTCACAACCATATATTAGCTTTCAGTTTATGCTACGTTCAAGGTACTATGTTCTGCCTCTTCATTTACCCAGATTAATAAACCCAGCACTGAGTACAGGCAAAAGGAACTGGCATTTACTTGCACAAGCTGTGAAATAGACTGAGGAGCCATCTGAACTAGATCATAACAACACTTCAAACGCATACAGAATCACAAAATAACTGAGGTTAGAAGAGACTGCTAGAGATGATCCCCCTGCTCCAGCAGGGACACCTAGAGCATGTGGCACAGGGTGGCATCCAGGCGGGTTTGCAAGATCTCCAGAGAAGGAGATCACACAACTCCACAACCTCTCTGGACAGCCTGTTCCAGGGCTCTGGCACCCTCACAGGAAAGATTTTCCTCATGTTTAGACAAAGTTCCTGTGATTCAGTTTGTGACTGCTGCCTTGTCCTATCACTGGCCACTACTGAAAATAGTCGACCCTCTCCTCTTGACATGAACCTTTAAGGTATTTGTACACATTGATAAGATCCTCTCAGTTTTCTCTTCTCTAGGGTGAACAGCTCTCTCAGCCCCTCCTCATAGGAGAGAGGCTCCAAAAGCACCCGGCTGCTGTTCAGAAACTGGTAGCAAGAATAGGTTTCCTATGAGGATTTCTGAATTTCTGCCATTCTCCCCTCTCCCTTTTCCCTGTGGCTGGTGGTGTTCGAATACGCTACCACATATTCTCTGGAATATTGTGCTCCTCACCAGGACCTGGACTGATCAGTACTGCCAAGCCTGCTGCAGCACAGCTGTGCTTACGTTTCCTGACAGAAATCGAGCTGCTGTAAGGATTATGCCAACCAACCCCAGACCCCAAAGAACTCCTAATACCTACCGGAATTTGTGGTTTCCAGAGAACACATTTTATATATGCCCCAAACATTTAAAAGTTTGGCCTATATAAAAGAGCAATTAAGTTTCAGGTTCAAAAATGAACCTATCTAATCTCTCCCTTTCTTCTGTGAGACACCTTGTAAAATGCTGCTGCATACAGAGGTAGAAAAGTAATTCCTCAGGTTATAACCAACCCCTTTAATTGCACTTGGAATTGGCTGGCAGCCTGCTCAGGTCTGAAAAGTCCATAGGTGATTTCACTGAGAGATCCAACTCGTGTACCATTATTAACAGCCTGGCAGAGCTATTCACATGTTAACATCTCCTCATGTCTCATGTAACTCTTTCTGTTAATTCAAATGAAGTATAACTGCTTACCTTACAAGGTAACAGCTGAAAGTCCCAATGATGGAGATACAGGATGCACAGAAAATGACCTGGGGCTGGGAAGTGACCACACCAATGGCATAACACGGATCAAACCTGCAAGCAGCTAGGGATGAACTGCATCAGTCAGAAAGTGCAATCATTTTCAGAAGTCACATCAAGGATGGGGAAATGGGGCGAGAGAGTTGGAAGTGTAGATGATGGAGAAAGGAAGGTTGAGCAGAAGGGGTTTAGGAGATACTGCATGTGAAAGGTGACTCCTAGGGGCTGCAACAAAAAAATCAAACCAGAACAGTCAGGATACAAGCTTTTCACCAGAATGGTGACAGAGGAAGCCATCCAGGCTTAGTCATTTCCTTTTTTATCCAGAATTTCCTAATATTGAAATACATGTGCCTGAAGATTAAACAGAACAAATCTGTTTTTAAGAGATAGTGTTTGTTATTCACTCTTTCAAACTAACTCATCATTGATTGTAAGTATTATTCTCTGGGTTTTCAGATGAAAGTGCTCACAACACGAAGGAGAAAAGAGAGAAGTCCAAGTCTCTAACAACTTGCAGTTTATACACTTAGTAAAAAACAAAACAATCAGAAAAATGATGAGCCAGTACTGGTTAAGGACTGAGCATAATCAGAGGACACTGGTATTTTAACTGTTCTCCTGCTTTTGGCAGTTCTATAGCAAAGTGTTTTAAGGAAGGATTTTCAAAGCAGGAAAAATAAGAGAGTCTATTTATGTTAATGTAATATTCCTACCCCCAATATAAATACGGAAGGAAGCTAGGAGGTGCTTTTTTTATTTTCTGCAAAAGCAAAACAGGCTGGCACGTCGGCCTTAGTTTGGGAAATCTACTTCAACACTGAATGAAAACTGTTAGTGGGATTGGACCATGCCAATGGCTTTGAAATCAAGTACAAACATCTCCTAAGTATCTTCCATAAAGAGGGGGAAATCAGCAGCAAGCCACAGAAAATAGTTAGTGGTGACATGGTCAAAGTAGCAAGACAGGAAAATATCTTACAGTTGTATTTTGGACGAATCACAAATGCAAAAGACCATACCAGATAATGCCAAAGAAAAAGATGATGCAGGCTTCAGGAAGGGTGGTCATGGATCAATGTTCTATTTGTATGAATGGATTCACTCATGGTACCTTCAATTTATTATGCTGAGTTAGCAAACCTAAGACTTAGCCAGCTATTAGGTCACAGAAAAGTCAAAGACAGTGCCCAAGCTACACGGCTGACTGCCTGGGAAGTTGGAGGTGGGGCTGACTCACTGGGAAGTGAGTGAAAAAGGAGGGAGGTCTTAGAGAAAAAAAGGTTGAGAATTGCATTACTGCAATCAGCACTAGAGCAGAGCTTGAGATAGTTTGGACAGGAGAAGGCAATTCTGGGTTGGAGAGCCACTCTGGGATTCGTCAACAGAGACAACAATGGAAGAGTTCAGAAGAGAAGGGAAGAACCAAAAGGGGGCCACAGAGAAAGTCCTGAAAGACTGCCTCATATTTTAAAATGAAAATAACTGTGGTAACTTGTGAAAACATCAGTTTGTTTATTTTATAGATAACAAATTCATTGCCTGACCATTACTGCTGCAGATTACCCTGGAGGAGATTCTGCCTCACACAAAACCCAGGATGACAGAAATAGCTGTGTAGCATATTCCACACATTTTGCTCCCAGGAAAAGCCTGTGGTGCAGGATGTGACCTGGCTACCAGCACTAAGCTCAGGGGAAACAGGCAGCTATCACAGTTATAGGGACAACAGCAATGCCACAGTCTGTGGTCAACAGGACAGCAGAAAAGAAATGAAGCTGTTCGCACTACAGGTTTCCTCCTGAAGTCTGATGGCATCCAAAGGGGCATGGCAGCTGCATTTCACAAAAACGCTTTAAAGAAGCAGAATTATACAATTACCAAATCCTGCCATGAGGAAAAACACAGGAACAGAACAACTGGTAGTACGTGAAAACAAGAGCAACTGCATTAAATGGCCATTATACCAAAAATGCTTCACTCTCCACAAAACATGTTGTAGTGTGAAATTTAAACATCGAAATCACAAACATTTGGTTATCGTTCTTTAACAGGTTGTCATAACATGTAAACACCACTGGAAACATAGGCACTGAGTTCAAACCAAAAGCCTGGAAAAGAGATAAAAAAGAACAACTTTAGCCATGAAAAAGAAAATATTTTCATAGTATATACTGCCCTCCTGTGTACAGCTACATTATTACCATTAACAAACAGTTAAAAAGCGAGTTGTCCACAGATGATGAGCAGTAATTTCTTCAGATTACAGTTTCTGCTGAACTACATGAGTTCCATGCACTCAGGTTGAAACACTTACCTGTTCAACAAGAATTTCCATGCTGAAACTGTTGATACCTTCTTTGATGATTCTGAACTTTAGAAAAATGAACTTTAGCCAAATTAAAAAAGAAAAGACAGAAATAAATCTGCTAGCTCTGTTAACAGTATCAAGTTGTGTGCTGCAGACACTACTGAACTACTGTACAATCATTTTTCAATTTAACAAATGCTTTGCTCATCACTAAATTCTTCTTCACTTTTTATTTTAGTTTACACTTTTAAGGACAACAGATTCTAAAATATCCTTAAGTATTGGCTAAATCCACAACCAAGGACTCAGTTGGTTGTCAAGCTCTGCTTCAGATTATAAGTCACAAGTTGTGCTTGTAAAACCCGGATATTAAATCGAACTATTTTCTTGAGATTGTACCAAATTGATTTTAAAATAATATTTATCCATCTTCATAGCATGATTTTTTTTCCTAAATTTTCAGATGAACTTGGTATATATTTGCAAGAATGAAACATATTCTAAACACTAAGCAATAAAAACTTCAGTAGCTACGAAGTCAGTTGCCAAATTCCCATGTTTCCACTGCACACTCCAAACCAGCATTATTGCTGAAATAGATTCTTTATTTCTGAAACATTCCAAAACAGCAGTATACACAGTTGTAACCAAATATTAAGTCATATACCATTATAAGAAAGCATTGATTAGTGCAATTGGATTTTGTAAAAGATCTATCAAAAAGATTTATTCACATTAAAACTCATTCATCTTCCATAAGCAACTGTTAATAAAACATTAAAATTTTATTCTTGGTAATAAAGTATTGAAAACCAATTGTAGTTTTAGAGATCACTGTATCTTTATAAGTGCAATGTGACTGATGCTGCCTTTTTAAATACAAAACACTATGACAATAAATTAACAGTTGAACAAATAGTGAAAGACAACAAAAACCATGCTGACCCAGCTGTATGGCAATTTCCAGTGAATGCTACCTTTTTTTTGTGCTTCTGCAACATAAATATACTGCTTTGTATTGCCAATGGTATATTTTTGTAAGATATGTTCCTAGTGCTAAAAAAGTACATTACCCCAAAAATATTATTTATGGCACAGAAAAGTTAAATTATCTCTGTTTTCAAGGTTCAGGCAAGTTTAAACGAACGTAGGTATACAAAATAAAATGTATTGGAAACACTAAAAAAAAAAAAAAATTCAAGCACATATAGTTCCCCCCAATTCATGATAAAATGCATGATTCTCTTACACTGAAAAATTATTTTATATTTTCAGTATGGCAAAGCTGCTCAAAATAGGACTATCTCCTAGTGTTGTTTCAAAGGAAGTATTCTGGTACTTTGCACACACGTAATATTCCCTTTCAGTTCTAAATGCTAATGCTGCCATTGTTAGGCTGATAACAATGCAGCTGTCCAGGTAACTGATTAAGTGCAATATTTAGTATTTAATAAAATGTTGATATTCTAAAAAAATGACTTTGCATTATGGATGTTTAAATATTAAAATCTCGGGGGAAACAATAAGTGTATGACCCTCTCTTCCCAAATTGTTGTTACCCAGCCAGCTGGGTAATGAAATCCACATTATTTTTCTTCCACTGTTACTGGGGATTCTTCATCAATAGCAACCATCTCTCCAATTCCCATCCCGCATCGTGCTAAGTGACGAAAGAGGTTTGGGAGGCTGCAGAAAACTGTATTAAAAAGACACAAAAAAAGAGAAAAAAAGTCATATTTTCTGTAAAACATGTATCCTCCAAGACCCACCACCACAAACTTCATGTTCCTGGGTTGCATCCGTCCCTTGTAAATAAGGATTAATTAAAAAATATTTGTTGACCATCTTCCCAACTTCCAGGTACTACCAACATAACTATTTCTAATCAAACCAATTAAAGAAAGGAATAAAAATCTCTGTTCTGACATAACAGTCAACTCACTGGAGGCTAGACAGGCTACCTACAATTTGTAGCCACTGTGTTTCAATTGCACCATATTTTGCTGAAAATAAACAACCCCAGTTCTGGGAAAATGCTTCTTACAAAACAATTTCTCAAGTATCTTTCCAGTTTTCTCTTCTTCTCTTTGCTTTTAGCTATAATTGCTGCAAGTTACTGACGCTTCTCCTCCTTTCTGAATGCCCTCTGCTGGAAGGCCAAGATGTGTTGTAAGGCAGAGCTAGAAGTTAAAATAGTAACCAAAACAAATTCTTGTCTCTCAGCTATTTCTCTAGTTGCCAAAAAAAAAAAAAAAACACACTTTATTTTTAAAGGGTGTTTCAATTTAGGGTGGTTCTAATCAGGTTGCTTTTATGCAATTCCACTTTTATTTTACTTACCTTTTTTAGAAAACCAGCTACTTGAGGCATGAAGTATGACCTACCTTTTATTTCAGAAAATGCGGCCTACCTAAAACTGCTGCTTTCCCTTCTTTTTTCTTTTTTTTTTTCCCCAGAAAGGAGGAGGAAAGGATAACCATCAAACTTCCAAAGAAAACAGATAAGATGAAAAATAAAGAATAATTAACTAAATTTAAAATAAATGTAAGAATATTGCTACTTATCCAAGTCTGAACTTCAGTAACAGGGGAATGAAAAGGGAAACACACACAAAAGTGAAAACTGTTAGTCCTTTCTGCACCCAACATCATGCTCCTGGGTGAGGAGAAAAAACAGGTTTCTAAAAAGCCAGGAGTGCAGAGGTGGAAAGGGAGGCCGAGTGGATCCATGGAAGTGGAAGAATGGCCGCTCTCTGTCTTCCCCTCATCAAAACAGAGTGGTGCTCATGCAGTCATGGACAGAGGAACTAGCATCCCTTAAAATCTCTCCACTCTGCTTTTGGATGCATGCAGCTCTCTGATGGCAAGGATGAAAGCAATTCATGTTTAGCCAAGATACTTTGGCTATGACCATTTTACACTGCACTCATCAAAGGCTTGATCTTGTGCTCCACATACTGAGGGCCGAAGGAACCTAGCAACCTCTTTTAAAGTTTCTAAAATACTAACAACTTGGCTGTTTAACAGTGGCAACAGGAATGAAGTTTTGCTCTGAATGTACCCTTCTTCCCAACTATCCAATTTACTTAAAATATATATATATATATTTTTTTTTTTCAGTTATGACTAAAGACACTAACCTTCAGTCCACTAATAGAACTCTTGAACTGATAATCTGAGATGCCATTCCTTGGAAATAACCACAGTGACAAAACCAGTGCTTAGGAAATGTGCCTCAGATAGATGAATTTCTTTGAAGAAAGAAGTATGTATAAACTGCAACCACCTTTATTTTCCATATTAAAAAACAAAATGAAATCAGGATCTTAAAGAGCTCCAGGCTGACTTCCAGTCTGTCAGTGCTTTGAGAGTCCAGCAGACATATTACTCACCTGGTGCAAACATACCCTATCTTCTAGGATCACTGATCCAGCTCTAGAGCAGTATATAGAGCAGGTGAGAAGACAGAAGCCTGGCTTTTCTGCACTAAAGATAGTTGTTACTCATCTGAATCAGTGTCTAATAAAACCAATGTAGAGAGTACAGCATTTTATTGTCTGAAAACCTCTCACTTTTTTTTTTTTAACATTGTGTGTTGTATGAAAAGTTAAAAAATAGAAGAGACTGGTCTTCATGGCCCAGAAAGTCTCTGTCTTTCTCCTATGTTGCTATGAAAGATTTAAGAGCACTGCAGAAGAACATGAAGATGAGGAGAGAAAAAAAAAAAAGGAAAGAAAAAAAAAGAAAGAAAACCTGTACTATAAAGAAGTCTCACAGAGATGGTTCCAGCAGAGAGCAAAGAAGGTTATAATAGAAATCTCGTGGTACAGTGTTCATCAGAAAAGCTACCTGACAGCTCTTTATCAAAGTTTCACCACAGCTGGTCAAAATCTGTTGTCAGTTACATTGGTGTAATCCCTGAGCAACTGAACCGAAGAGGCAATGTGAGCAATTGAACTCATTCTGGATCTAGCCGGTGTAAAGCAAGAAAAAGTAGAAAAATGGTGAGAATTAGTGACAGCTCACCCAAAAGGGAAGAAAGGGGTCACACAGTGGGGCATCACAGTGGGAGGGGTGCATGGAAAGGGAAGCAAGGTTTGGAAGATATTGACATAAGCTGATTTTTTTTTTTTTTTTTTTTTTTAAGAAATTCCATCGGTACTGATCATAATGAATACACAGCTAAGAATTTATTTTAACTCTCAGGTGTGATTACATGATTTAATCATACTCTGTTTCCTCAAGCTTATTTTATTGCTTCCAGTAAAAATAATTTGGAGACTAAATTTTCTTGCAAAAAAAATGTAGTTGTTTAACATCATAGCTCACTGTGACTACATGATACCTCAGGATTTCATATTTGCTTATTGTTCCCCAGATGGAACTTAAAAGACATGAGTTACAATCCAAGACCTTGCTATCTTCCCTCAAGACAGTGGGGAGGCAACTCTCTATTTGTGTAGTCTCAAAATACACTCATCCTGTTACCCTAAAATAACAGTGGGCACAAGAATTAAAAAATATAAGTGATTTGATATCTTACTGAAGGGTGGTAATCGGTTCTAATTAGATTTAAATAAGATTTTATCAAGTATCACAGAGCATGCGGAATTAACAGCGGGCATTGCCTATTACTCTTTGTGGAGAGAAATCTGCACCTGCTCAGTAACTCAGCATTAAGAATTGGAAACATTTCTCCTTTGTAGTCTGGTTTCACACCTAAGAGAGAAAAAAAAGACGTTTCTCAAGCCAAAACCAGTCCCCCAACACAAGGGGCCTGTTTAACTCTTACCTTCGAACTGGCTGTGCAATTTTACTTCTGGGTATGCCACTGCCATTGATGGTCAGCGATGGTCGTGGAAGAGCACTGCGCCCTAAAATCCCTTGGCTGGCAGCTTTGTTTGGCATTGGGATTCCAGTGTTGGAGTACAACTGTGAGTTGTTGGACACCGGAATACTGCTACTGCCTTGCACTGTTGGGCTTACGTAGGCGGTAGCTTTGAGAGGTTGTCTAACAGACACTGGAAAGTGTCCCACACTGTGGACTCGGTGTTGGAGCTGTCCTGGCGAGGGAACTGTAGGGAGTCGTAGGAAAGGAAGACGGAAGGTCAGTATGTAACTGGTGAGGCCATTTGGTTCACTTCTAGATAGGTCTGAATAGACATATTCATTACACAATTTTCTTGCTAACTCTAAGCATTGAAATAATCATTGGATCCAACACTGTATCCAGTAACACTGCCTAAAAATTAAAATCCTATTCCTTATTCTTCCTTCTTTCTCCTTTTAAAGAAGCTTCATTACAGGTAAACTGATTCTATCTATTTCTATCTAGCCAGTTTCATTCCAGTTAGATTTTTAAATAGCAAAGTTTGCTGAAGATATAAATTAATTGTTAGGTCACTTAGATGTTTGTAAAGTTGTTTGTAATAACTACTTCTTATTTAATGAACATTGAATTAAAGCATCGTAAAGCAGAACAGATGTCTAAGCTTTATACGTTAAAAAAAAAAGGACTATAAAAAGGTCCCAAGTAACTATCCTAATATAAACTATCATTTTAAAATAAAAGTTACCAGTTCTAAAAGCATTATATAGAGATTCTTTACACAATCCTGCCCTCTGGTGTACATCAGACATGCATCTGTTTCAGAGTCCGCATATGAAAAGCTAACTGTCAAAAACCTCAAGCACTTAACTAACACACACAGGTCTGTTCTGTTGCAGATCTTTGAAAACAGGCATCTTAAATCCATTAAAAGACACAGGAGACAAAACAGATGTGTGGTTCTCTGAAATCATTCTGGCAATCTATTGCTACAAAATTCCTATGATATCACTTCTTTAAAAAAAAAAAAGAAAATACTATAGGCACTCATAAGAAATGCTTCCCATGAATATACATACGTATGTGTGTACCTAAGTGTTTATGTTTGTGTGTCCATGTTTAAGAAAATCACATTTTAGGCATATACATACATATGTATATCCACACACAAATAAACAGATGAAGAAAAATATTTTTAAAGCAGGGGACTTGGACAGGAATTTCCATGCCCCTAGCAGGCTTAGGCAAATTAATAAATAAATAAAACAAACTCAGTAGAAAATATATATGACCCAAAAGAACGCACTTAAATCATTTTCAAGCCATTTGTAAATTCTGCCCAGATTCAAAAGAAAACACCCACAGGAAAAGGTATTGCTACCTTCTCCTTCCTAATGCCCCTAGAGTTCTTTCTGTTTCTTGGGACAAATGAAAGCCACTCTTTTCCTTTCCTGCTAGGTTACTTCAACCATCTTGCTACAAAAGGCTCGGCTCTTCATCTGGTCCGTTGACGTTCTACACAGAGGATTCAACATACACTTGAACAATATTCAATATTCCCCCTAGTCCAGAAGCACCTTAATAATCAATCACAGAACCATTTTCACTCCTCGACTCAACGTGTACATTATACTTGAGGATTTAATTCTCTAACACATTTGCTTAGAACAAAGTGGTTCAGTTTTAACAGGAAGAAGGTTCTGTGTTTTAGATGATATCTATGTAAAAACAGCACTGGGTAAACTATTAACAAAAACAACATTTTAAAATCCAATACCAAATCTAAAAATGTAAGCTTATGTGAATTGTTGATGCTTCTATGCCAATAATAATAAAGTTTGGTACAAGATGAATAGGTAGTGAAATAAAAGAAGGTAATGAAACTTAGTACAGTATTAACAATATTGGTCAGAATTTGCTTTTCAAAAAAAAAAACTTTGAAAATCCTGAGCTAGATTAAAAGTGCAAAAGCACACCAAAAATAAAATAATAATAAATAAAGGCAAAAGGCCTTCTTTATTTTTTCATGATGTGGAAGATCAGTGACCGGGACATATTTTACAACCCTTATCAGTTGCCTGTGCAGAGCTAAAGAATTTAGGTACTTACTACACGATTGCATCCGTGCAATTCCATTACCAGCTCCGTGCAAATTGGAGTCAAAGCTCTGGCTGTTCCTCACAGTGGCCGGAGTGGCAGCGAAGCTGGCGGTGCTGTTAATGGTGGGGGTGCTTGGCATCCGAGCCAGGTTAGGCATGCTTCTTCGGAGTTTATCTGAAGCAAGAGAGCACAACATCCACAGACGGATCAGAATTGCCAATAAGCATGAGGAACCTCTGAATAATTTCTGTAGAAAACCAGAATTACAATTAAATCATTAAAAGACAAAGACCGTTTTTCTCCACAGGATGGATATGGATACATCATTGATAGACTGCTAACTGAACCCTTCAGACTACTGTAACAGCATGATTATCTATAAATTATTTTAAAGACATCATTAGACAACGTATTTCAGGTATCACAAGGATTTAAACACAGAAGTGTCACAATAAGGATGAGTTTCATGTAAATGTAAATGTATAAAGTAGGTCGGATGAATCATGCCCTAAATGTGCCTATTTCTTCACAGTGAATAAAAAGCAAGGTTGCAATGACAAAAAGTAAGATGCGGGTATCTGCATTGTGGATGTCTAGAGATAGGTGAGATGAATCCATCAGAAGTGACTAAGTCTAGCTTTCAGGTGCCAACGAGATGCTAAAAAATTCCATTCAGTACCTGACCTTAGCGCGTTAAGTCCCTGGGCATCTAAGTTTCCGCAGATGTTCATGCCCCAAACCCGCTAAGCCTTCATGCTTGCAGCCCTGGGGTTGCCATGAGGGTTCTCAGATCTGGTGTTCTCCCTCCTACCCCACTTGTGGGGCTTGAGTTGGGTTGTGGGCATTTTCAGAGCAGGCCTGTAGGATAAGGCCCCGCACAAAAAGAAAGCTGGAAATTAATGTATGGGGGCAGGTTTAACAGCTAAGGTAAATGCCTAAGAGATCAGAAGATGCCTGTAATCCTATCCCACTAGCTGATCTGCAGAGAAAATCAAGTCTGATATCTGAGGAAAATGTCTCAAGCACAACAGCACTGGGTAAACTGCAGTGAAGCTCTTTTAGTTTCTTCTGCTGCTGGGTCAAAGGGAGAGAAAAGTGGCTGACTGAATTCTGTATAGCCAAGGAAGCAGCAGGGGGTAGAAAGACACACACTGAATGTCCTGGTTTGAACTGGCTCCTGCAAAGTGAGGCAAGACTGTGTGGAAGTAACAGATCAGTCATTAAATTATCATTAAAAGTAGCATTTAAGCCGGCCCCTCAGCCAGGTATTGTGCTCTGCTGACGCAACTAGACTTCTGGTCCACTGTCAGCGTGGACATCTCATGAATTTCTGCAGAACATTCCAGCGCACAGCACAGATGTGTTGGCATATGTGTCTTTCTTGTAAAAGGCAGCTATAACTACTCTTGTCAGCTGCAAGCAAGGCATTTCAAGATTGCAGTTTTGGATTTATGCACGAGAATGCCACTTACATCACACATATGGCTTGGAAGTGCTGTTTTGTATCCACCTCAAGCACGTACATGGCAAGTTCAAAATAGCAGCAAGTTGAGTTAGAAATCTCTATTAATCAGCTCCTATAAATATATATCCTACTTAGCACCATCGTGAGCAACTCTAATATTTAAAGCTGCTAATAACAGAAGAGTAATAAGTGACATTACAGTTCTGTCTTAACACTGCATTGTTAGTCACTGCTTGTAGCTTCATGTTGCCTGTGCAACTCCAGTGGACTGATTCAAGCAAAGCTATAACTCCAATTACTCATTATAACTCATTCTTGTCAGCAAAGTGTTACAGGAGTCCACAATTGCTCAAAAACCATTCTTTCATTTTCAAGGGTCCAGGATATCCACTATCCTCCTGTGCTCATTCGTTACAGCTAGTGCCTATTTGCCTTTGACATCAGAGCATACACACGAGGCCCAGAGTGATAGCAACTCTTCCCTTGCATCCCAGCTAAGGTTGACCTTCCCTTATTACAGATAGTCTGATGTAGAAAAATATTGTAGAAAAATATTAAATGTTGCTATGAATTGAAAATTAATTAAATAAATTAAAAAATAAAATAAATTCATATTTTTTTAAATCAAGCAATAAGTACAAGAGGTGAGATAGAGGGAATTTTAGTGCAAGAAAATTGAATGCAATGTTTGAGATCCTCAGAACTAGTGTAGAAGCAAATCCTTCCCAAAAGCTTTTCCAAAATGAAGCAATTATAAGTCCCTATTTCTGAAATACTTATTTTTAATATTGGAAAGAAACTGGCCTTCCTGTGATGCAAGATTTGGTTCAAAGTGGCAAGATACTCCTGAATATCAGCATGGGATCCACAGTGCACGACCATAAGTTGCAGCAGGAACAGCGGTGTTTTCACATTAGAGAAATTAGAGAATTTATTCTCTTCAAAAAATAGTACTGATAGGTGTCTGAAGCTATTGTTAATTTTGGAAACACAGTCTATTTGTTGAAAACCCAAGTAATGAAACCCTAGGTTAACATGTCAAAACAAACACTTTTCTACCACTTTCTTAGTAGTAGGAAAGATAGCACTACATGAAATAGCTTTTATCTAATACTATCCATGTATCACACAGCATAAGCAGAATTCATATGATTCTACATGCTTTTCCATACAGAGACTACATTATGAACATTCTATTCCTATAGTTGTCTACTGGACACTATTTTTAATAGTAGAAAAGAAAAAAAAATGCATGGAAGTAGCTTGGGTTTTGTCCGTGCCTAGGGGTGACCACCTCTGCCTCCTGTTCATTAGTCCTTTCTCATGGCAGCAGACTGCTTAGCTGCTGCCTTTGCCCTTAAGCAACAGATTTCTGCTGTGCCCACAGATTCTTATCCATCGACCATCTGCGTTGTTTCTATGGGTCTTTGGGTCCTTGTGTCTGCTGAGACAAATGGCCCTGAAAAGCAAGGAAAACAATGGGTCAGTTCTGTGCCTGTGGGGCAAAAAAAAAAAAAAAAAGAGAGAGAGAGAGAGAAAAAATGCTTGTCTTGCTGTCTTTTTGCAGCTTTCATGTCCTTGGTAATGCATTCTCTTTCATCTTTTTAATAAAGTTTGATCTGTCATCTGCTCCTCTCCAAAAGCAGTGGCAAGAGTCTGAAAGATGTTCTGTTTTTAACTGAGTTTCTAATTCTTCAGCTTGTATTGAGTTGTCCTGGTTTCACATATCTTCACAGTGATCCACAATAAATCACCTTCTGTATGTTTATACTTTTTTTTTTTCCTCCCACATTTGGCATCTGTTCTGAACTACACATTGCCTAGAGCATGGGGCAAACTACAGACTGGAAAAAACAGGCTTGCATTGCCCTCAACTAAAAATATGCATGAAAAGACCACCCCAAATATCATGCCCACTACAGTAAAGAAACTGGTCGAGGAATTGGTCACTTATTTTGTAAAATATTCTTTGAATTTACAGTTAAGACAGCAGTTTGTCTCTTACCCAGTTGCTTCAGTTTCAACTTTTCCAATAAGTTTTTTTTGCCTCATGGCCTTTTTTCTCACTCTGGAACCTGCAGCTCAACTTGCATCTTGTGGTTCTAGAAGTGTCAGTGGCTGCCCCGGGGCCATCATTTTTATTTCTTCCTCCGGACCAAGCACTAGCATGTTCTGAAGATCTAACACAAAAGCAGACCTTGCCCTTGGAGTAAAGTTGCACCAAAAGAAGTATGGTCTTTTTGGGGGGCCAGAATGCAAAATCTGATTTGGGGGTTTGGGGTGGAGGTTCTTAATGAATGTAATCTTCTCCCTGCCAGAACGCCTCATGCAGACAAACAGTTCTTCTGCCTACTCCTCAGAGGCAGTCCCTGATTATGGATAAATGCCTCCAACTAGTGATTCTTACAAACCTCACAGAAGCAGCTCAGAGCCTGAGAGAACAGGTCTCTTGAACAGAAGAGCCTCTAGGAAGTTTAAAATGTTGCAGATGCAACAGCAGGATGCCAGGTCAGGCTGAAATACCAAAACGGCTTATATAAACTTGGTGGTAGTTTCTAGAATGGAAGGAAGGAGTTACCGGGCAGCTGGAAAACAGGACCTCAAGTGAGCTACAGGAATAGATGCTGCAGGATTACAATTAGATGGCCAGCTGTTTAGCCTGCATTCAGTCTATCAAAAGGGGAGATTATGAGCTCAAGTGTTGCAAAATGCTGTTATTTTGTTTAACACTCAACAGGACTAGCAAGCCCACATTTGGAATCCACCAAATCCAGGTGAGACATTCAGTACCTGTGGGAAGGAATTAGACTGAATGCAAGAAGAGCTTAGGCTGACCCTAAAGTGAAGTATCTTACAAGTTTATTCATTTACTTTTATTTTTAGAACAAGGTTGTCCACGTTTTACTTGAACAAAGGGACTGACAAGGCTGTCGGGAAGTGTACTGTAGTTAAGGAACGTGATAAAAGGAATTAGAAGCATTGGTTTCTCAGAAGAAACTGTACCTCCATACCAAAATTAACAGTTCCTTACACATATTTAAGTCCTTCACACAATCCCTGCAAATACATCCTGCATTATCGACATCGTATGCACAAATAAGTTGGAGAAAAATTGTATGAAAAAAAAATGTGTCAGGGTCATAAAATACTTTTTTTCTGTTTTAAAATATTATGTTCTTTATTATATATATATTATATTTATTATATTATATATATATAATATATATACTCAGAAATTAATTTCTCTTCCTTATCATCATACACCTGAGAACATCAGTCTGATAAGAGGTAGGTGGAGCCATCAGTTGACACAACAGAAACATTAGAAAAAAAGCAGAAATACAAATTAAGAACTAAAAATAAGTCTTTCAGTCCAAGCAAGAAACATCATTTCTGGTAACTGCCAAAACCTATGTTTCGTTAATGTTGAATGTTCCTTGGCTTCCTAGGCATATATCTCTCTCACCTGTTAATTAAAGCAAATTAATAATTTTTCCATGACTTCTCATGGAACACTTCTCTCAACAAAACTTCAGAAATAACTGAGAAGTTTTCTTCACCCTTTCCTTAATAAGGTGTATACAATAATTCCTCACCATCACGTTTCCCTTTTAAATTGGAAGAGAAAAAAAAAAGGCTCAGATCCAGAAAATAGCAATGTTTAGTCAATCAGCAAGAAATGCCATTCACATCTCCACAAATACACAAGTCAATCTATGGTGTGCAGATATTTAAGCATAGATTTTCTGTATCTAGTCTGTATTTTTCGTGTATCTGCTTGGAGTTCACTTAAAGTACTTATACAAAAATAGCTAAACATGATTCTTAATATTAGTAGAATTAGCAACAGTTTGTCTTTTTAACGTGAAGTTAAGAAGGGGAAATCAGGGAAAGGGCTATGAGGTACAAACACCAGTATTCCCACTGTTGACATTTCAAAAGCACTGTTAAATTGAGACAGACGGTAACTGAGATGTACTTACTACAGCTACCTGCACAATAACAAGCTTTTCACTTACTGACTCTCTCAGATCTACTTTAAATGATCCATTTAGAGCCACGAGCTTGTTACAAAAATTAAATGGCAGCTCCCCTGAAAAACAAAATGCCTTATTGATGTTCAGAGATGGAGTTTTTCAGATGAAATCCCAAGGTACGTCACATTCAGTTGAGTTAAGGAGATGATGTAATAAAGCAAGAAGGTTTCGCACCAAATTTTCCTATTAGTGAATTGTTTATCAGAACTAGAAATAAAACAGATTAGAAAGCAACCACAGCACTGAGTGCTTCTATTTGAGCAGCTGAATGGGCCCTTCATTCACACATGGACACCTATATCTCCTCATCTAAATGCAGATGTCCTCACCAGCAAGGTGAATCCCATCCAATACACTCGTATTGACACAACCTGCGTTTGAGGAAAAAACACTCCTTACTCCACCTTTAAAAAAAAGAATCAAAAAGCATGTAGAGCAGTGAACCAAAAGCCCTCTGTACTTAGCAGAGCGCTTGCAAAGGTCTAAGGGAAATGTTAAGCAGCAGCAGCCACTCCTGATCATGGAAACCACATCTCCCTGTGTCTCTGCCAGTGTGAGTGCAGTTTCCATTTGGTGACAGCTCTCTCTCTCTCTCCTTACTCCTTCCTTCAGGTCAGCAATAAGCTCTTCTCAGCCTTGTCAAAACAACTTTGTTAAAAGGATTACGGCTGGGGCTTGTCTCTTCTACCTATTCAGAATCCGCTACTGGTGTCTGAGTGTTTAATGGGAGAGGCCCTACCTAGGTCATCATTTTACTTTTCTCACTTATTTTCTTCAATGAATCCAGTTCCACAACAAGTAATGTCAGAACTACTCACCAGGCACATAGTACCACAGTCACAGAAAGTTTTCAAGTTTTCCCACTTTATCATATCTTAGTCACATTTTACAAGTAGTACAGATCTGAAGTTAGAATAAATATTTCAACCAGTATATAGCAGGTGTTAAACAAACAAACTTCACTAACATCAGGTAGGATGGCATCACTGCTCCCTTCTGTTCTTAAAGGCAAAACACTGTATTTGAGTTGAGCAGCCAATCTTTGGAGAGAGACAGTTTGCCAAAACTAAATACTACTTTCAACCACACAGTGGGTGCCAAACTACAGTGTTTATTTGCCACTTACTCTTCTTGGATGGAGATTATGGGGTGACTGATCAGATGATCCATTGGCCAGACTGCTGACTGTACATACAAGTGCACTGCTGGCCTCTCTTCAGGAAGTTAGGGAAAAGGGAATTGACAAAACTGCTGAAAATGTCTGAATGGAGTATCACAGGCTGCAAGTGCATCTTTGATTAATTAAAAATAGTGTTTTCCACATACACTGAACGCAGCAGTTCAGTTCCACATACACTGAACGCAACTAGTTAAGCTCTCAATCTATTTCTCCATCTATTGCAACCTCCCTCTTCTCATATGCCCTACTAAACAGCAATAGTTGAGAAACACACTATCCATTATATTGAGCTGAGGATAAATTCCTAGCTTGCAGTCTGTCTCATTTAAGTGTAGGAGCTCCTGAAAAACAATAAAACTGCTACCAAGGTGTGGAAAAAGCATCATAACACTATCCAGACATACTCAGTACAACAACAACAACAACAAAAGATTCCTCATCTGCCAACAAAACACAGCCAAAGTAAACAGTTTCTCATGTTCAATATTTGTTTTGGTCACTGATGCCCAAGCTAGGTGCCGAAGAGGCTGAAATTAAAGGGGTAGTTCTCCTATATAGGTAGTGCAAGCAGCCATTTCAGAAAAGAATAATTAACTGAAGTCATGTGTTGTAATCTTCTGAACAATGCCATATTCAACACCTCAAATGCAGCTATCCAACACCTACAACTTCTTCGGGGGGGGGGGGGGGAGGAAGCCAACCAGAGGAAAAAATGGTTACCTTTCACTAATTAAGTAGAAGTCAGGAGAAGGGTTAAGGAGAATAAGAGCGGAGAAGGACGCTTCGCCACATCTCCTTGTTAGGTAGTACTTTCAGGATATCTTAAGCACTCCCTGGGGTTTCCATGTGGGAGTCCATGTTTACACTCCACTAACATGAAACATGAAAGGGTCATTGAAAATAACCTGGAAATCAAACATGAGGATTGCAATACCACATCCTGTCCACATTCCTGAATCAAGAATTTCACATCTCTTTTCCCATCTCTTTCCATTCTATCCCACAAATGGATTTCCTGCAAGTTTTTCAGTGCTATCCTGTTCTTGTATCACACTGATAGGAAAAATAGCACTGAAATTTATACAGCACACAGGCTCTACCAACAAATATCCACATCCTTGTGCCTGATATTAACCTCAGCCTTCTTTATACAGTGCCATATCATGTTCTACTTTGATTGCAAGCACTTTTGGCAGCATCCTGTCAGGTGTTATTCATCAGGTAAGCAGCATGCATACTTGTGGCACTCTAAACAGTGACTGTTTTGAATACTGCATTTATTTTCTTGCTCAAAGATGAGATATAATCTGTAATGTTACAAACAGGATTACCTCAAATTAGCTTGCAGTACAGATGAGGCAGCAGAGAAAGCAAATTAAGATCACAATAAGGAACAAAAAAGAATGCAACGGGAACAATGGAGAGAGACTTCCATCTGCAATGAGCAGTGTAATAAAAATATCTTCCAGAGATTTTTGAATTACATCTCAAATGGAGCGAAAAAAGCAGCAATGGCTCAGGGAGGTTTGAGAGTGACATTTCCTCTCACTAGTTCAACAGTCTGTCCTACTACACTTGGCACTGCTTGCATGAAGAACACAGCATTGACCTTCACGGGAAGCATCATAGATTCATAGAATACCTATATTCCTGACAGAGTGAGGAAGGAAGAAGGAGAATGAGGCTAAGAATGAAAAGCTGCAATCCTTATTTTGTATTCTGCTATAACCACGATGGACATATATAGGCCAGGCTCAAAGCCTGAACAGTTTTTCCAGATAACAACTGGTCTGTTAACAGATGCTCATTTTTCCTTTTTCTCCTTTACTTGCGCTCATTCTTGCAGCCGTCTAGAAGAGACTACAACAACAACTTTCATGACCACATCACAGATCCTATTTTTTAAAGGGGTTACCTAACAACAATATACCTCAAATACTGCAGTCACAATCACAAAGATTTAACCTGCTTGTCTTACTTCATGGTCTAGCTGTCACAAAATGAACACATTACACTTGATGACAACTTGATCTTTAAAACAGCACCGACATTTTGAAAAGAGGAGAGGAACAAAAGAAAAAACATTTCTCAGAAAAGCATGGAACCCACCTCCATTAATCCTATTTGGTTGCTGCTCTGGAGTTTGGGCTGGAGGAGGATAGTACGGCTGCTGATAATTATTTGAAGGGAAATGCTGGGAAGTAGGGCTTCTCCTGCAGTCCCGAATACTGGAGAAAGTCTGAGAGTGTGGAATTCCTCTTTGGAAAGGGGAGCAGCGAGTGAGTCGAGGTTGGGGAGGTGGAAGGTGGTCAAATTCTTCCTCGTCCTCAAGACTATAGCGATCATAGTCCTGATCGCTGCAGGTCCCTTTCTTTCCTGAATGCAGAGATACACTTGAACTGTGTCTTGATACAGATGCTGAAGTAGAAGCATAATCTTGTCTTAGGCCTGTAAATTTCAAGGAGAGGAAGACTGAGTTTGTTAAGTGTTTAATTCTAGCATACATTCCAATCTTGCAAATTAAACAAGTAATTAGATGTTATTTTACAAAGGAGTAGATTTACAATGTTACCAAGCTGAAGATGTGAGGTAGCATTTATTTGATTCAACTTTAGATATTTAAAATGTAGACAACTAAGTCTGATCTACTTCTCTCGGAATTCTTTTTAATTAATTAAAGTATATATATAAAAAACTGGCATCTCCAAAATGCCATTCTTGTTGGCTATCATAGACACCTCCCAAAACAAAATAAATAGCCCTCAGAAGACCCTCTTTTCTCTGCCACTGAGAAGACTACATGAATATTAAGTATTTAACTTTTAAACACTCCAAATTAGGAGTTAACTCTCATCTGCCTGTTATTATTCAAAATTATTGCTGTTATACTTTTACGGTATGCAACAAAATGCTAAAAAGACAAGGATATTTGCTATGTCATATCCTGACCAAGGCTTAAAGTTAATCCCCTCTCATGTTTGATACATATGTATTTTACCACTCATTTTCAGGCTGCCAAGTTCTGAAAACTCTCCCATTATTAGCATTGTCCCAAAGAGCCCGTTTGCTTCAGGCCAAGTGAGAGGCAAACCCTCTTCTCCAAGACTGCACCACAGGCAGCCCTGAAATACATCATATTTCAAGGAGCTAAGCAGTTTTGTGAATAGCTGTGAACAACTGCACCTCCAAATGTAGCTACAAAAAGCACGTGGCTTTGACAAATTTCTTTAGTATCATAATGGACATGTCTTAATGAGGCTCCCAACTTTCAAGTGGGAGTTACTATTCATGCGCATGAAAAGAGTGTGCCTGCATGTAAACATAATACTACCACTTGCCATAGTATTATTTCCAAAGGATTAAGTGTTAAGTGGACAGCCAGCAACTACCATGTATTCAAATATTCTGTATTGAAATTCAATATATTCTGCTATTACAAAAAAAAATGAGATACAGTGATTATACTTGAAATAGATTAGAAGGAAAACTTTCTTTTTCCCTCCTTCCATTTTACCAATGACCTGATTTCTTAAGTACTTTAAGCTTTTTAAGTTTCACTCTGAATGCGACCACAGTTATCATTTAGGTAACACAGTATTTCATATCTCTGATATTACTTTTTATTTTTATTTATTTTTATCACCTGCACATAGCATCAGAGATCATCCAAGTTCTGACCATACCCACTTGCCATCTGAACACACAGTTATCTTGGCAAGTCCCACCTTTGCTAATTTCTCTGGTAAATATAACTAACGTTTCCAGATTCTTAGGAAGTTCAGAAGTGGTGAATGTGGTCTTTTCAGTCTGGTTGCTCCAGCCAGATCTGTTTTATAATTTCTTGTTCACATTTTATCTTTATTCCATGTAGTCCCTTACTATCCTGGAGTTTCTTTCAGTTATCATATCTGAATTCCTCTTGCTTTTTTAGCTTATCATTTCCTTTTTCATGTCTTCCTTGGCACTAACAGGAAGGCAGAAAGATTCTGCATTTATTTTATCAGTGACTTCTAAGCAAAATGTCTTTTACTTATGCATAAAGATACTTTCCATAAATTTCTATCAGGCCAACCTGTAATCTATGTCATACAAGGCTCTGGGCTCATATTTGTGCATAATCACTAGTCTGAAAACCAAGTTCACTTTAAATGCCCAAATTCAGATTTTAAAGGGGAAATCACTTTAAAATTCACTCGATATTTGAACAATTCAAAGTGTACGCAACGAGGAGAACTGCTTATTTTAAAATTTTTCTTTAAATGCATGCATGAAAAGGATGCTTCAACTTCTCCCTTTTCCCAAAATAAACCATTTTAATTAATATGGTAAGACTTTATAAAACAGTTAAATCACAATGTATTCAATAGGTATGAAGCTGGGGATTTAGCAATAAGTATCAAAAGTCTTAAAAGATCCATCACTCTTAACCTGAACTCAACAACTGGTGCACATTCTCCTTGAAAGTTAAAGGAGTATTTTTCTATCTACCAATCAAAAAATTAAGAAAGATCAGGTTGACTGAGACCGGACATTAGCAGTTTTGACTGCAATGGGAAATTTTCCCGTTTAGAAAACATTTACAAAAAAAGCCACCTACTCTCTTCTTGGAGACGAGCCATGATCTGAACATCAGTGAGATCCTGCAGCTTGTATCCCATGGATATGGAATCATCTTCCAGCTCCGAGGTGCTCAATTCACTGTCTATTGATGACTGTGGACTCAAAGGGGAACTTCTGGAAGTATAACCTATGTAAGAACATATAATCATTAGTCTGTGAACATATATGGTAATTTTTTATTCATGACTAACAACCCTTTCTGATCCCACAGCTTAAAAAAATTTCTATATAGACAAAACCTTTCAGAAGTATATAACCATCGACTACGAATTAGCAAGGGGATTTGCTACTCATGGGATGTAATAAATGCAATCCTGGTTGATGAACTCCTCTATTCTCAATACAGCAGAGTGTACCCTACACACTAACTTACCCACCACAGTCCTAATAGCTCAGACTGGTCAGCACATCTGCAAATACAAATGCAAATACATCTTCAAGGCGTTTTGATTCATTTTTTTTCCTCCCACATAATAATAAAAGTATAAGTTAGTTAAATGGGTGCAGGTCCATAAAGAGAACTGGAGCTGCAGGAAACTGAGGTTTGGACTTTCAAAATTATTGCTTTTGTTAGCAGTAAGAGTTAGTGTTTGCCTAGCTTTAAAGAAAACTGTATAAAGAAACAAACTTTAAGAACCCATGGCAAAAGTCCTTAAACTGTGCTTACATCTCAGATGTACTGCTAGCCTCAAGCACAAAGCACTCCTCTAAAACTGATCATAAATTGAGCTGTTCTCTGATACTTTCTCACCCCTAAATGCACATGCAGGGGGCTGTTTTAGGAGGGACTGCAAAGAGTGAAAGCATATTTTTCAATTTGCAAGTTGCAGTAGTCCTCTAGGACCTGCAAAGGTTGTAACACATGTGCTCTTTTGGAACAGCACTGGAAGGTCAGACTTGAGAAACTTTGGGGTGTCTCCAAGAGTATTAGATGGCAACTGAGCTACATCCTATTGAACAGGGGAGCTCAGATACCCAGATCCCACACAGACACCCCCGCCGCCAGGCGTGTGGAGTCTGGAGCTGCATCCCACCCTCCCTGACCTTAAAAGCGCTTCCTGCACCCATTTCAGGCTCTGTCAGGAATAATGTGTGTGAATCACTGTGATGCTAATGCTACCTTCCTTGAAGCACTGCTGCTGCCTACAATCAAAATGTTCAACATCCCTTCCCCAGAAGATTATTTTCCGCTGCTGCTGCAGTTTAAGAGAAGTCACAGACATAAATTGACTCCTGATATCTGCACCAAAGAAAATCAAATATAACACTGCCATTATACAACCCACAGGAAGCAATACATATGTTTTAACTAAACTTCCTTGGCTTCCCCTCAAAATCCATGGCAAAAGGAGAAAAACCTTTAGGTAGTGATAATAAAGTCAGACTAAAACCAGCCATGCTTTTATTGGCTATTTTTATAGTAAATAAATTGTCCATGTAAATTAACCACGTGCCTGCACAGTTGCTTCTGTAGCTACAAAGAAGGGGTACACTGGGGTAGAAATGAGCTGTGACAGGCAGAAAAAGATGAGGTCTTTCAGTTGACACTGTTTCCAACCATACTCTCATGTAATCCACCAGTGAGAGCTAAGCACTGTTTATTAGAACCACTTTCCTGTAACATGTTAGTGAACAACAACAAAAAAAGATAATCTCTTTAATTGTTAATTTTCAAATTTCAGGTTAGGTTTTAAAAAAAATCTCTAAGAGTCTATTACAATCCTCTTTAGAACGTTTTGCTGTTAAATGGTAGCACGATGAGATTTAATTAAGCAATTTTGTAAGCACTGTAAGCCAATAAAAAGTTAAGCATTACCTGTCCGTTCAGGTGTTAATATTGCTTTATTGGAGGTTTTAGAGAAGCTGGGACTATTAAAGCCATTGGTATATGGGGTGAGTCTTGCAACAGGACTATAGGGAAAAGCCAAGGAGACAGGTGTAGAGAAGAGGCTCCGCCATCGACTTGCTGTTACACATGTGAAGGAGAAGGGGGGAAAAAAGATTTACAGTTATAAATAGAGCAGTGTTTTTAGAGAGGAAAAACATCTAATCATAATCTCTTTGTTTCATCTTGTTTACTTATTCAAAGAGAAAAATAATAACCTAAGTCCAGCAGCAAAATACCGGATTAGCAGAGCTTCCTACATGCCAGAATGTGTTTCAAAATATTTGCAGTAAATACGGCTTGTTTATCTTTTCCTGGGTATATACCATTTTTTATACATTATTCTCCCCATCAGTGTGTGTCAACAAACAATGAAATACAGGAAGTAAAAATCCTGCATTACAGTTAAGAGAGAAACTCCCAAAAGAAATTTGCAGTGATCTTCAAAAAACTGTTCATACCAGCTGGATTATCAGCTATAAGAGTTCAGAGACACACCAGTAAATTATGCTTAACTGTCAAGTGATAAAAAGAACCATAATCCCACAGCAATCTTTTAAGCTACACACCATTTTTTCCCTTCTTTTTACAGCACCAAATTCCTGATTACATAATCATGTTTTTTTTTTTTTTCCACCCCTTATTTTTTGAGGATCAACTAAACAGGGAATCTATTTGCAATAATGTTTCAAGGCATTTGGTCTTTCTGAAAAAAAATCACAGAAAACTCACCATATGCAAAATCTAAGGGTAAAAAAAAAAAAATCTAAAACTTATTTAATTTATATTTTCTAGCCCATTTGCGAAAAAATATTAATTCTGTAGTTTTGTTTACACTTTTTTTTAAATACATGTTCAAAGGGAAGACACATACAAATAATAGTACCCACACGTTCCTAAGAAAATAAATATTACAATTAAAGCCATTACATGTAAAAGGAAAAATCAAAACTTTAAAAATACAAATTCAAATTAAAGCATTTTGATACAGGCAAGTATGTACAGATGAAAAGTGAAAGATTCTGTTACAATTTATCTGCCTTGTCCTGAGAGATATTATGTTATTCACGGGGATATAAATGAGGGAGGAAGGAACATTTTGCTCACTTTGAAAGCCATGGGATAACTTCAGCGCTTAACAGGGTGCACTGCTGTGTGAGAGGCTGCGAAACAGTTTTAAAAGCTAGATGTCCAAATGCTAACTCTCTAACATATGATTAATTCAGATCACAAATCAGCTGTTTATTTGGGTCCACTGAGCCATCTGTTTTCCAGATATTCAATTCACAGATATTTAAATATTCAAATAATATTCACTCCCTTTCTATTTTAAATATCTCCCCATTACCAATATGATTTAGCTGAACATACGAACTGAAGCTGCCATCCCACTCGAGAATTACTGCAATTCTTTCCTCCCCCCACCCCCCCCCCCCGCCATGATTTTAGTCCTCACTCCCAGATGTGGTCAACCGTAGAGCACAAACAAACATCATTCACTGCTCTGCACAATAACCGCCAGGAACAGCCCCACCAAGCACAAGGCAACAGTTGTCCTGGCTATGAAAGCAGGAACCCACAGAATGAATAGAATCGCTATTCATGGCAAACAAGCTACCAAATTACTCTTTCAGAAAGCATGTGGTCTCAGACAAAAAATGGAAGAGGAAACAAATATATTCTAGAGGTATATTGGGCTAAAATAATCTTCAACTCTCAAATAATTTATCTATTTAAATTTTGGCAGATATTGACAGTTTATACTTATGGTTAGCTCCACTGCTCAGATTCAAAAATGTTTTTCATGAGGTTTGAAATGAAAGTATCTAAACAAAATACAGCTGAATATTTCTATAAAAAAGACTTGTTGAAGCCTTGTGCAATGCCAAAAAACATACAGTAGGAACCAAGTATAGTTTCATGAAAACACATTAAAAACTGAAAAACTTATAAATTCACAAAATTGCACAAAGGATCTTATTTTACTCTCCATTAAATGTTAAGATTGCCCTGATTAGCACAGTAAAACATCACTACGGAATGCAAGGATTTGCATTTCATTAACTGTAAGCTGGCTCTAGAGAAGGAGAAAATATAGTTAAGGTCTTTATTTTAACCTTAAAAACCCAGCTGGTTAGCAATCAGTTTTATAATATTTGTGGTTTTTTTTCTTAAAGCCTCATTCTGCTTGTCCAAAGACAAGACAAGAGGCTCCACCAATCCTTGAAGAACAAAGCAAGTTTCTAATCCTTATAGCTGGGTAGAAACATAAATAAGCCTGCCCTGAGTAGCTTATACTGAAGATGTACTGAAAAAAGAAAAAGCATCAGCCATGGAAACAAAAGTAGGGATACATAGATAGTAAGCAAGACGACAAAAAAAAAAAAAATCTGTTTGATTTATTGATGGTAAAGTTGGACACATTAACAATTGGGTTTTTTGAGGCATGAAGCTGTTTATATTCTACTACCTAACAATTGGTAGAGATCCCAGTCTTTAAAGTCTACAACTAGATCAGAACTGTCCATCTTTCTGGATATGATTTGCTTGGTCTTGATCAATTCTCAGAACTGGGTAACTGACAATAGACTGTTTTATCTAATGGTTAATATAATGTTTAAAGGAAAGACTATGAATGATGCAAACTAAATCTTCCTTTCAAAAAAAATAAAACAGCAGCAAGAGAGAAAGAGTTGGTCACTTTAAAGTATGTACTATCACAACTGAAAGTTTAAAAATGAAGACAGACCTTATTTTTATAACTCCCTCAAAGATCTCAAAATGCTAAAATACACTAGAATCGTAACTTCCAAATAAATATACGACCAACTACACAAATACTGGCTTCTGTTAATAATCAGCATGTACTAAAAATACTGAAGTACTTTCTCATCTAAGCCACAAAGGTATTCTATGTTAACTCAGGTTATCAAAGTTTCCAAGAAAACAAAAGCAGCACACACTTTTAAAACACCTTCCATTTTTCACAATTCTATTATTTTTGTGACATTCTAACAACCTATATTAGTTTGACCATGTTCCGTAATATGGTAACTCATTTTGACTCTAAACTCAATTTCACTCTAAATAATACAAACAAGTATTTCTTTGTATAAAGTCTGTGTTATATGATTGACTAACTATACTAAATTATATCAAAGTTTCTAGCTAGCTTGCTTATTCTCTCAGTTAAAGTTTTACATTAAGACTCCAGAAGAGTTCAAAAATACTCTCTAGATTTAAGTTAAAAAAAGTTAAATGGCACATATGCTCATATCTGAAGATTAATAGTATTACAAAGCCAGCATAAAAAGCCTCTTTCAGTCCAGCAACAGGAATATTTATAATACTGTCAATCTGATAAGTTCAAAACTAAGTCAAAACAAATCCAGGAATAAATGAAGTTGTGGATCTTGCTCTGCACTGTGGTCATGTTCTGCTTCCATACCAGGGCACATAACACTTCCCTACGGACATGGTTTGCTCAGAGAAAGAAACCCAAATTATTTCCTTGCTGTGCCCTGTGTACATGTGGCTACACGGCAGCTATTCTTAAAAGCAAAAGGCCTGTTTCAGGAATGAAAATCACAATCCTGCATTGTCAGACCAGTTTCACCTGGTGAGATAGTCTGTCTTTAAAACAGAATTGTGACTTCTTTAAAGCTTAGGGTTTATTTGGAGCTTATGTTTCCAAGCTCTCCTCTGCAATTACAAGTCCTAAAAACTTAGTTTTAGGAACTTTTTTTGATTTTTTTTTTTTTTACTAGTTCTACGACTACAAGCTCCAGGACTGAAGAAATATTCTGTACGACTCCAAATGGCAACATTTTGCTCAAGCACTAACTACATGTAAAAGTACCAAATTGCACTTGCAGAAGTGGAGGTCAGATTGGGACATGGATAAATTCCCATCTTTTTGCATGTTATTTTGTACAGAAAATGTCCTGACTTTTCAGGCAGCCCCCTGCTACTTCCAGATTAGCCATCTCGCGTAGCCATGAGCCATGGTTGCCTCAGCAGTCTGTTTCACTGCTTGGCTCGGTGGTTTCATAATCACAGCACCAAGTCTCTGCGCCAGCCAGTCAGCAGCAGGAGCTTTGCCATGAGCACAAAGCCACATTTCATCTGTTCAACACACATTTTCAGTCACTTGAGATCTGTCAGTGTCTGAAACCCTTTCCCCATGCTGCCATGCCTGGCTAGGAAAATGCTCTTGGGGCCTGTTTGCTCTCCCGTGTCTTCTCATCTAAGGGAGGCAGAGTAACCTCTTCTCCCCAGCACAATGATACAAAAATAAACTCCCTAAGTGCAGGCTGCACAAGACGAGTCCTTTCAAGAGTGTTATTGCACTCCCTGCAATAACATTTCCTGTACATTTTTCATCCTTGAATCTTTAACTTAAGCTGAAACTAAGCCTCAATAACTAGAATGCAATGGTAAAATGTCCACATGCCAAACAGCTTCTTTGATTTTGTTTTTCCCATGGATGCTATAGATGAGATTCCAGTTCAATTATCAGAAAATTGGAAAGTGCATGCAATGATTTTTGAAAGAAACCTGTCAATATTCGTAACAATTGAAAGCAAAGGAAGAGAATAGAGAGCTAACAACTTAATACTTCTGTAACACACTGACATGTTATAAACAGAAGTTACATACATGACAATACTTCATCAGCCAAAGAATACCCTTTTAAAACCTAAGCAAAGCTCTTGTGCATCTCTAGATAGTCTGGTGAAAACAACTGCCATTATAGTCAGACCACACAGTAATAGATTAGGAGCAGCTGAGAGAATTACTAAAGACTGCCTAGGTTCCTTTAAATCTACAAAAGCTAAAAAATAGTACTAGCTTAAATAGATCAGAACTAGGAGTACCTGAAAAATGTCAAAATGTTCTCCCACTCATTTAACATAACATAAAAGGATTCAGTCTTAATACACAGTAAAAAAGCAGTTCAGCTACTATGGATCACTAGAGTACTATATAATAATAATCTCCACACCTCAAGATTTGTTCCAACAAAAATGGCATAGGCCTCTTGTAACAGTTCAGTCAGAAAGTCTATCTAAATTGCAGCAGTCTGAAATTTCCACCTAGTACAGCAGAGCAATGTAAACAGAGGCAGAGTACAACATACTGTATCCGTTGGAAAAAAAGGTAAATCTAAGTAACATTCGGAAGTAAGGCACTTTCTCAGAAGTGGGATTTTTGTATTTTACAAGACAGATTCACAACTACTCTTTCCCAACATAAAATCTCAACATAATAGGTTGGATTGGAGGAGTTTCTTTCTGTTGACTAGGCAATGAGTTTCACCAATGAGTTAAGCAAACAAGCACACAGGCTTTGTAAAAAAATGTAATTGCCTTGGCATCCACTTTCCCCCCGAGTGCACAACTCTCCCCACATGAGCAGGCCTCAAAGCAAGTTTTCAGAGCAAGGGTAATAGCTCCACTTGGCTTCCAAGTTTCCTTTTCTAAAGAGATCAGTCAAATAATATACTGAACTATTTATTTACACCATAGGCCACCAACATTTATTACCACCCCAATTCCTTTACTCAGCATGGGGCATTTCATACACACTGCTAGTCTGACATATTTGTTCTGTCAGGTGGATCAGAGTCCTACATGTAGATAAGAGTTCTACATGTAGAAACTCTCACATTTTAACTGATTTTAACTGATACAGCTTTCTAACTAAGCCTACAACTCGTTGACATTTATCATTGTACAAGGGAATCTGGAAACAAATATATCTATCATCTTTTCCCACGCTGTTATCATCTCAGTTTGTCCTATGCAATATCCTTACTAAAGGGTATTTTTAATGTTCAAAGTTTCCATGGTCAGAAGGAGATTATTCATTCATGATTATACATTCACAGAAGAGAAATCTACCATAGACTACTAAATCACATGTATATCAAAAATTAAATTGTTTTCAGCTCTCAGCTGGGAGAGTGTCAGGGCAAGCATATAACCTTTTTCTCCTTATTCTTCCTCTCCCCTAACATCTATTTATGGCACTTTTAGACACAGGATGCTGGACCTCAAAGACACAATGAAGATGTTTTTATGTATAGACATAAACAGCTGACCCAGTCACCACAAGACAGAAAACATTTGAAAAGAAAAAAAAAAAAAAAAAAGAAGAAAAAAACCACACACAGGGCACAATTCACCTTACCCCCACTCTAAAGTGACAAGAATTGTGCCTGTTTATCTCTGTAGACTAGAAACAGAGCTCATGTGACTGGCTCTGATACTGATCTCTCTATATATACACAAAGGAAACCCATTCTGACAGCATTCTTTATAGAGAACATTCTGCAAAGAGAGCTTAAAACAGATTTCAGAAGCTGCCTTCAGTTTCCTCATTTTCTTAGCAAATTAAAAAGACAACTGTCTTCTGCAGGACTAGAGCACAGCAATGCTTGGATTCATCTCACCCAAACAGCTCTGGCAATACAGGTAAAATTGCTGAACATCCTTCTTGGCAGCAGCTCCAGGTGAAAGGGGAGCCCTGGCCAGCTTCCTACATCAAGATGCTTTACTCTAATCTTTCCTATGCTGCGTCTTGGTTGTGCTGTTACAACTGCAGCAAGACTGCAGGGTAAATCAGCTCAGTCATCTGATCTGCGTTAAAAAGACTTTGTTTTGGAGCTCTTTTTAAACATGAAAGAAATCTTCAGTACTGGTACCCAGCTGTATCAGGGCTATTAAGAGAGGGCTGGAGAAGCAGAAAACAGAGGCAGAAAGGTGAGCCTGCTAAAGCCAATATTGTTTCAAAAAAAAAAAAAAACATGCCAGAAAATGCCCTCTGTGAGATGTCTACAGCTACATAAGATTAATTCAGTGTCTTATGCCACTTACATACATAAACAGCACTGAACAAAACTGCACTACTGGCAATGCAATCATATTTTATCTTTAACAACAGCTAACAACAAATAACTGGAACAAAGCTGTGACTGCGCCTCATGGGACAAAGGAAAACATATGACCATTTTATGCAGACAAGGTACATCTGAACCCAGAAACACCTTCTTCCAGTTCTTACTGTGCTGGCTGACCTGATTCCTGCCTCAGCCTCTTCTGGCTATGAATTACCAGACCGTGGTTAAGCATGTCCTCAGCATGTCCTAACTGGAGTTGGCAAGCAAGTCATAATGTTTATCATCTCAGAGAGGCTATCTGAAGGGGCAGCAATTCCTGTAAGCAACAATGAAGCTAGAACAGGATATACATCTTTGCCAAAGCAGATTGAATTTCTATACAGACAGATCAGAGGAAGGCTCAGCAACGGCCAGCTAAAATCATCTCCTTACAAAATTAGTGGTCCAGAGACTCGCAAATACATCTATACAATGACAGAGCAGAGTATCCAGAAGTCCATATAGGTTCGTGGGGAGTTGGTGCCTTTACCTAGAGGAGCAGTTACTGCAACAAGAAACTAACACTGGTAGCAAAATCAATATAGCTTCACTATCAGATAACTGCACTCAAGTTATAATATATTTGTAATCAGTGCTGCCTCAACTAGTTCAAATAACCTTGCACAAAAGGTCCATGTCATACAAGCTTATAAGTGGTATCTTCATGCTTTTAATATTAAACAGATGTTTGCATATAGTCAGAAGCTGTGATGCACATACCTTTTTAACAGAATGATTTTCAGCATAATGATCAGTGCAAATCACACAATCTGCTTAACTAATCTAAAGAGAAAGCATTTTGTTTGGCATAATTGTTACAATGGTTTATGTTTTTCTTTCCTTTCCACAGATCCTTCATTGACTATATGCCCTTTAACACCAGCATTATATAAGAGTCATTCATATTAGGTAACATCAACACAAGTAATATGCAATGAGTGTGAATGTGAGATTTCTCATAACTATTGCAAAACCATAATTTTTTATGCATTCATTTGATAACTGTTCTATAACTACCAACAGGACAAGAGGAAATGGCCTCAAGTTGCACCAGAGGAGCTTCAAATTAGACATTAGGAAGAATTTCTACACAGAAGGAGTGATGAACCATTGGAACAGGCTGCCCAGAGAAGTGGTGGAAACCCTGTCCCTGGTAGGGTTCAAGAAACACGTAGATGAGGCACTCGCATATAATCTACTGCTCCATATCCAGTGGCCACGAGCTCTGCAGAAGAGTACAGCAAAGGATTGGAAGCAATCAGAGAAATCTGGACATACACAGTTCAGGAGCCATCTCCATAGCCTCCACTGCCCAGCATCTCCAGCATCCTGGTCAGAAATAGCCAGCCAAGACGCAGCTCCCACAGAGTGAAGGGTTGATGATCAACAGTTTGACAATTACTGTGATAGGTTAATAACAGAGAATAGTATGAACAAAAATAGAAAAATGACCTCAGTCTGTTCTGTCTGACTCCTAATTGTGTGATTTTATCTTGGAGAGATGCTTTTAACTATAATGAGATCAGTGATTGTGCTTGTGGAGGGGGAAAGAGATTGGCAATATCACCTGAAAACAGACTGATTATAAGATGTATACTGTACATGTTGACCCTGTGCTAAGTTTCTAGTAAGTTAAATTATCAGCCAGAATATATACAATTAATATTGCCCATTTCCATAAAAAAATGTATCAAATCATGCCATTGGGTTTCAAGTAAACTTTGAAGAAGCAAAGACAGTTTAAAAATAAATAAATAAATAAATTACATTAACCAGACAAGCAGACAGAAATTCCTTGTGCTCCACATTTTGCTGTTCCAGTACCAAATCAAAAGAATGGATCATTTCATTTTAAGATACAGAGTAGTTACAAGAGTTGCTATTTTGAGACACTGCAATTCATTTTACAGAAAGAAGCTGGAAAGTTGCAGCTTTATCAGGGACAGCCACCCCTGAATACTCTAATTAGCCACCCCTGCAAGCTGAGATTGAGAAGTTTTATATAAGTTGAACAATGTAGGCTGGAGGTCTTTTTTGTGTTTGTAATATTAGCTCATAACTACACATCTATGCATATGAGTATTTTCCTTCATCATCCTAACAAAGATCTGTACATGAAGTTGACTTTAAGGGAGCTGGCCAGCCACTTCTTTGGGCATGGTTATGTATTATTCAGAAGTAGGCTCCCAAACTCTTAATGCATATACCATCTGTACACACATCAGTTCCTGTGGGTCATCCTTCTCCCTACCCACAGAGCTATGTCCCTTGGGGCTCTACAAAAATTTACCCCAATATCCAAAGAGAGGGAGAAGCAGTTTCACGGCATAGCATATTCCAACTGGGGCTTTATCCACCCTCATACAATTCAGGTAGCTAGTGCGATGACAGGTTTTCTTAAGCTGTGCTCTAGCATACAGAAGTGTTTTTGGGTGGCAATAAAAGCTCCTGATAGCTAGTAAATACATTCATTTTTGGACAAGTCTCCTTATCAAATTACTCCTTGAACTACTATGCATGATAAAGATGCTTTTCTTGGCATCTCTCTTGCAGCTTAAAGATATTTGTTTCCAAAAAACAGCCTCCCCCACAAATCCAGTCACTTCTTTGGCTTACTTGGCCAAATACCAAGTAAGCATACTGGGAGGGGAGTATTTTACCAATACAGCGTAGTAGATTTTCTAAATGATTCCTACCTCAGCTGGATACATTTTATGTCAACATTTTACAACCATTGCCATGACCTAAAGCTTAGTCATGTGAACATTTATAGAAATATATATGGTAGCTATACAGGACATGTTATGAAAGCTGAAGTGCTAGAGGTATCATGCCAAGCATTCAAATCGGCTCCAAGTGACAGATATACTGATGCTCGGCATGAACAGGGGAGACAGGCTATATGCACTGCCAGGATCAATTCTTAAAAGTCTACTCATGTTCTGATAGCAGAAAATATACCTGCATATTCTCTGTACACTCTTCTTACTCTTCAGGGCTGATAATCACAGAATGGTTGAGGTTGGAAGGGACCTCTAGAGATCATCTACTTATCTTGTCAGAAGTCTGCTTTTTATAAAACAAAAATATACAGATTTGGTGAATTTTCCTAATGTCAATGTGAAGTGAAGGAGGTTTGTTTTCAAAATCAACTAACCTAATAGGTCTTTTAGTGCAGAAGTAAATCACTGTTCTCTTGCAACCGTGTGTTAGAAGGCTTCAGTTTAATCAGAGGATAGAGAGGAGAGCAATGTTCACTCATGTAGAAATGTTTTCACTCCTCAAGGGACAACAGAAGTTTCATGACCTCTTGAGTCTGTGTCTACATACTAGTAGGTCCAAAATTGCCACCATATCTACCCTCCTGTGATGTTACCATTTTATAAGCTGTGACATTGTAATCAAAGCAGTCTCAGAATTGCTGTCCAGGCCAAGCCTTCTTTTTGCAGCTTTAATCTCAGGAGCTGAATAAAAGACTGGAATAGAGCATAGTAAAATCTCATTCCAGAGAGGGGATATATAAAAAAAAAAAAAAAAAAAAGGAATTTCACATCAAATAAAACTATTCATGGATATACGAAGATTATGATGATAAAACTCATTCATGCCATGAACAAAAAATAAATGTTAAAATGTTATGCAATAAAACAGTGTGCTGTTCTCATATAGATTCCAAGGACTTGAATGACATTCATAAAACACAAAATGATGAAGTCTTCCCCTTCCATTCTACAGATCCTACGGTTTGGAGTTGAGCCCTCCTTCTCAGCATAAAACACTAGGGTTACGAGTCAGCTGTCTAAATACAGACTACAACACTGGGAGTATCCTCATGCACCCCATCAGACCTCCAGATGCTGGTCCAGGTGAGCAAGGCTGCTCTGCAGATCCTCTGTCATTCTTATCTGCCCCATCTAGGTATCTCAAGGTCCCAGAAACCTGTCAGATTATATTTATCACCTTTAAAATAAAGCTATCAGGGCCAAAGCAAGGTATGCCAAACATAAGCCTAAAATTGGGTGGGATAAATTTGGGTCATATCACTTGCCATGAATTCACATAATAAATGGCTGAGAACCAAGGACAAGGTGCTTGTAGCAAGGCATAAAAGAAACAGTTCAGTGTTTGGTAAGTGATGTTTTCCAGAAGAGATTCAATCACACAGACTTTCTTCTGGGATTCAGACCCAACATAAAACAACATCTTCTGTAACTCACAGTATTTAACTATTTCACCAATTCACGGACTGCAGCACAAAACGTTTGTGCATAACTGCACAGCATAAAACCGTCTGAACAAGAGCTCCCCAAATTATGGAATATCTATGAGGACAAGAACCAGTGTGCTCCTTAAAAGTAAAAGAAACCATAGGTAGACAAAATATGAATAAAGGAGCGTTACCTCCAAATACCGCATGGTGGAAGCTCATCTATATTCAAAAATGTTATACCCAGTTCTCTTCTGTAGACAACAAAAATTGGCAGTGAAGTAAAATGAGAATTTATGTCCAAGCTATAACAGCAATTTGAGGATTAGTAATCAATAAACAAAATACAATCAGGAGTAAAAATGGTATCGTCAGAGAATGAGCTACCGGATGTATCCGTATCCAATAATAAAACCTAGATTTATTTTTAATTTCCATCTGGGCAAGTAGTTGCATACTTTGGAAACAAAAACAGTGATTACTAGTCTGCTGCATAGTAGTGATTATATCTGTATGCTTAGTGTAACTGTTAGGGTTGGTGCTATCACTGTGGCTTTCAGGTGCACTCCGCATTACAGACTTTCAGACAACACCACAAGCATAAATTACTCTTATTTTATGTAAGCCCACTGAAATCCTCAAATAAGTCTTGTCAGTAATTCTAGTTGTTCTGCCTCTCATGATGAGTTGATGATCTGCAGTTAGTGCATATTAATAGGACATTTCTATTCTAAAACAGCAGAGGTATCTTAAGCAAGCGAGCTAATACCTAACACCATTTCTGTACCAATCTTTAAATAAAGGACTTCAGACTGCAAAGTGAGCATCTTTTTTGTAATTATAAGGAGAAACCAATTCTAAGAAAATAATTAATTCTAAAAGTTGTATAGCAATCAACTCCTAACATGTGAAATCAACTACTTAGCACATTATTATAATTTGATAAAAAGCAGGTGCAGTATTTTAGAGAGTCACATTAAAAAGGAGAATATCTGTGAAGTAAATAAAAAGTGAAGTATCTGATTTTATATGTGTTTATAGCCATGGTATATTTGCAGAGTAGAAATGTTCCAATCCTGGAGAGAAATATTCTGTTTGAAATGCAAACACACTCTTCTCAGTAGAGTAACAAAAATGAGTTTTTCACATCAAAATATACAAATCATCTTCAGTAGATGTGTTGGAAAATCCAGCAGAATCAGCTTTTGCAAAAGCTTCAAGAACTGCTTAGAATTATACAGATGCAAAGAACAGGTTCCTTCAAATAAATGAAATATAAGAGGAAATAACTCGTACACATGTGTGTTCTCCAACTCGGAGCACTCAGCTTGCAGTGCAACACAAATCTGCTCTGCACTCTCTCCTTCAAGATGCCACAATCTCTGAAAGGTGCTCAGATGGTCATAGCAGTTACTGGTACTCAGCACTTTTTGTTATCAGAACAACATACAAAAGAGGACTGATTTACTCTTGCCACTTCTGCCATTTCTTCTGGAGTTTTAAAAATTATATTATTTATGATGGAAACAACAATCTTATCTGCAAGCTTCAACACATTACCATTTGCTACCCTAGAATATTTTATTAAATTTTTAATCTCTATCATGTTTAAAAACAAAGATGGGAAATCTGTATTACTCTTATTAATTAAATCCTGAGTACCATAATATACATCTCTGAGTCATCAACAGATATTAGATAAACTTTAAGCTGTATGAAATAAAAAAAATGCTAGTCGAAAACAGCATTGGATGCAGCTCAATCACAGGAAACATAAGCTTCCATTTATTCATAAATATTTTGTGAGTTTCTGCTATTAATTGGCCACAATGCAGATATTCCCTGTAACTGCAACTTGTGAAATAGTTCATGAGGGTTTTTTTTTTTTTTTTAATATATCTGAAGGACTTCAAAGTGTATAGTTTCAATTTAAACCTTAGGAAGAAAGAATTATGAGTAGAGGACAGAACCTGGCCTGTTTCTATGTAAGCAGAAAGAGTGGGGTAAAACATTCTGTCTGGGTTTTTACTGTGAGAGATTTTGTAAAGATAAAGTGAACACAGAACTGTTGAATGACATCTTTTCCTCCTCCTTATATTTTTCAAATTTTCATCTGGGTATTAAAACCCTGGGTATTTGGATTTCAAACTTCAATTGGCACATGTTTTGATATTCAACACAATGAGGGCTAAAACATCACTGATCATAAACAATTAGAAAAACTACAGCATATCTGCTTCACTATATGCCTTATCATCCACAGACTACATAAAAACATTCATCTGAGGCATGGTGTTCATTGTAATAAATGGAGAGCAGTTTCATCTTACAAGACTGAAATTGCTGCAGCCAATTGCAAATCTGTAGATCTCTGCTGCCTGTTTTTGAACAGCTGAAACAGCATTATTGAATGAGAGTTAATCCAAGGCAAATTCTGAATCTAACCAATACTTCATATTCTCTGTGAAAGAAGGTTTTTCTCTCTGGAAGGCAGAATTGAAAGAGATATGGTTGAAGCCCTGCATAAAAGCTGAGCTCCTTCAGACTGACTCCTTGCTAAGCCTCTTAACTCCTAAGTTTATCCACCCGGCTGCTCCAGAGCTTTTTACAGAGGTGAAGCTTTACAGTGCATCTCCAGCAGAGTGTAAATCAACATCATTTCATTGCTTTCACAGGAGTTATACTGATCTGCATCAGATGGGAACATTACACATCACATCTCTCTGCTCACTTGGCTTAATACTGACATGGCCTAACATCTCCCAAGCATACTGCCACACAAATACAGAAGAAGCTCCACCAAACTGTTAATTCTAGTATGTGGTCCTGGTGATTTGAATGAATCTAAAAAGAAAAGAAATATTAAAAACTAAAGGGAGAGGGAGTGCACTCTGCAGTAGATAAAAAAAAAGTGTTGTTTCTAAACAAAGCAACAAATCAGACAAAAGATGATTGAAAAGAAGTCATCCAGGCTATGCCACAGAGTAAAATGAAGCAAAGATCACCTCAACATTAGAACTGTTTATAGAAAACAGGAAATATCCTCAGGGAAAAAAGTCTTAATAAATGAAGTTACATTTAATTGTCATCCTCCTGAAAGCTAGCATGTTTAATCCACAGAAACAGAGCTTGTAATGAGCCTCATTCATTGCAAACTAAATATAAACATTAATGAATTAGTTGTAAGCCAGATGAATGTTGAGAAACTTGTGTAATTTTACACACTGATTCACAGAATAACCACCTACTAGAGATGACTACTCTGCTTAAGTCTTTAAATTTTTACTGCAAAATGAAATCTTGCCTCCACTACGGTATACGTAAAACAGTTCCACTCTAAAGGAAACACCAGGTTGATTAAAACAAGGTGAAAAATTAAACAAGCATCATTCATTCAAGCAACTCTCCAGCCTGAAAGATCAGGTAGTCATTTTATCATTTGGTTGCCTGGAACTGCTTTGGCATAATTTTCCTCAGGAAGCCTTTGGGTCTGTTCTGAGCTGTTCTAACGCTGGATTTCTTCCTTTTCTCTCTCTCTTTTTTTTTTTTTTTTTTTTTTTTTTTTTTTTTTTTTGAGACCCATGGTATGATATAATAAGGAAAATTTACAAGAGCCAGAATAAATGAACACAGATTTAAAAACTGTCCAAATAAAACAGTGATGAGTTAAAACTTCCATGATCAAACTAAGAAACAAAATAAAAGAAACAAAAAATAGAAAAAGAAAACAAACAAAACAGTGTGGAAAGGTTCTGCTTTCTGGTTCACAGCTCTTCCCTCTGTGTGTTCTCATTCAGATATGCTCATTTTGCTGAGAAAAAAAATCAATTTTTACTCCTTTTTATTTCTAAGTGCACTGAGCTATAAAATTCTGAAATGCATTAATTTTTGGCTCACACATCATAGACAAAATTATTAAGCAAATTCTACCTACAAGCTATTTCAGGAAGCACAGGTTGGTACACTGTAAGTGCCTTTTGACTACAGATTTTGCATTTATCAAGTACAACTCAAGTATAGTAACATTACCATTGACTTTTGTGCCAAACTGAAGAAATACAGCTAGATTTTAAAATGTCATTTCAAGGTATATGGCAGAAAGGGGAAAGATACTCTTCAGATTACAAGTAAAAAGTTTCAGTCTTCTGCACCAGAAAAGAACATCATTCTTAGCCACTTCTAAAATCACAATTAAAATACATATGCTTACTGGTTGACTCTATGACAAAAAAAAAACAAGAAGGTCAAATTACAGAAAGTTTGTTTTTGTTTAAAACATAATTATTAGATTCTTCCAGATGCTTCATCCTATTTAAAAACTGGAAAAGAAATAAATAGTTTGAAACCCACTTCTACAATGTTTGAGTATGAAAAATGATAGGACATTTGCCTATTATTTGCAAAGGTAAAGTTGCCAAAAAGAAATTATTTTGCAATAGTAGATTTCATTAATTTAATCATTAATGAAAACAACTTTAGCCCAGATTTTCTTCTGTAGAAACAGAAGTCCATTCTCTCCCTAAACATATAGTTCCATACTGGGGTTTTACAAATGGTGTATAATTCTGCAGAAACTTTCCAGGAGGTTCATGAGGCCATCACTGCAACTAGAACACATCAAAGCAACCCACTGACCAGATAACTTGCTATGACTTCTCTCATACAGACATAGATCAAACAAATAACCATCAAATTAAGTAATAAATTCACCTTTCTCACATCTTTATTTCCCATTAATTTAAATCTTTCAAGTCTGTTTTTAATCGTGGAAGGGAAAAAGTACCCTACATCACATCAGGCATGTATATGTAAGCAACCAGCTGTGAGGTAGGTATGAGCAGGCCCTGTGAAGCTACCAATTTCATCTCAAGTCCAACATCTCCATCATCTCATCAAAGTAGCTCCCCAGATTCCTCTAGCTAAAAATTCCCACCAATCACAAAGGAAGCACTGACACCAGCTCACACTGCTGACACCTAAATGCTGAATCTGAATGCAAATGTGACCCTGAAGGTTGCTGGGATGATTACCACTGTATGAACATCAGTTTGGCCCACCTAATTTTAGGGAAGTAATTTTAGCAGACCAGTGGCTGCATATTGCCAGGACATGGACTGTTGTAGGACTTTTTTTTAGTACAAAGAGACAGACACCTTCAGAGGCCAGTAAAGTGTTGACTTTGAATTAGACTAATCCACAGCTCCCACATTCTCCAAAGCATCTAACTACATGTTTAATCTCTCTTAATGAAGACTGTAGCTGAAGTATAAAACCACATACCCACGTTGCCATTAGCTTTACCTCTTTCTCCTACCCTTCTCCTACATTATTCATTTGCACTTTTTTCATTGCCACTTATAAAACTTAAGATAATATTTCCTACCTTAATTACACCACTCAATAACATTTACTACAATCTGAATAGGTCCATAGATGGCCGATAAAAAACCAAACATAATTCAGAACTAAACTAATTCAACACACCCAGACATAACTCCATCAGTACCTACACTGGCACTGATCAGACATCAAGTTGATCCCAACATTACAGGCTACCAAGACCCCCAAAAGGCAGCCCTAGCAATCAAATTACAGTTCTTCTTTGTCTGGCCCACACTTAGTGCTAAGTCTTGACGTGGTCAAATATACCTTATGTATTTACAGCCGTGATTATATATACTGTGGCAAAATTTACTGTAATGGTATTTACACAAAAACAAAAGTACCATTTTTCAAATTTTGGTGCTGGACCTATTCTAAAGTTAGCATCAAAATTCTCTCCCCCAGAGGTCCTTAATTTCTCTTTTAACCAATTTTTTTACATGAATAGGGAGTAACTTAAGGAGTTAGTTGGGGCAGGCAGGAAGAATAATGGAGAAGGAGAATTAATATTTTTTTCTGATCATACATTTTTGAAGCATCTCAAACACTTATTTGTTGTTTTTACAGAGCAGAAGGAAGACTTGCATATGTGAGCCTACCACTCATTAAATTTCCTGCACTGCCAAAATCGCTGAGTACTAGTGATATGCTAGGCAAAAAATGCCAACTTCATAGTAGAGAAATTCAAAGAATAAGATTACCTTGTTCCAATCTAAAGCACAGAGAACGCTTTGCAGCCTCTATCTCAGGACTTGGATGATCCAGAACACGTCTGCACCACTGTAGTGGACTCAGTGATTTCTCTTGAGGGGTGAGAGTCTTGGTAGGCAAGACATATAACCTTAACCAAAATACACACAAATATCAGCAAGATATGCAATACTTAAAAGTTTACTTTTGTATTCCCCATTTCCTGCTCATTTATAACAGTGTACAACCCTGCGACTAAAAATTCTATTAACAAAATGTATTCAGCAGGAAAAGAGTTTACACTGTTTTTTCCTGCCACCTCATAAAATGAGACAGCAAACTACAATCTCTACAGCATGGGAACTTCAAATCAAAGTTAGATTGGATTTCTCATGAAAATGTTTTATTTCATTACCATGAAAATGTTTTATTTCATTATTATCTTTGCCTGAATTTCAGTACTGCCCAAAGTTCAAATCCATTAGGTGCTATACACACATAAAAGACATTATCAGTTTTCCCCTTCATATTTATCTTTAATAATCTCAGCATTTTATTTTACATCTAAATCAGAATTTTACTGTGATCTACTGCATATATTTACCTTTGATAATTTAATCAATGTGTTAGAATGCAGATTGTCATTTTTGCACCTACTAGGTTCTCCTAAACAAACTACAAGTTGTTTAAGTCAGACTTTAAGGATTAACAAACATTTGCTGAGAAATGAAAATCCAATTTTGACATTTGATTCCAGCAGAAAAAAAATACATAGGAAAACCAAAATATATATCTATAATTCTCAGAGCTAATCAGATGATCAAACATATATGAAGCCAGGTACCAAAGCAGTTTTCATGGGTATGTTCTTGAAGTTGCTATCCACATTGCTGCTGTTGTCCTTGTAGATTAGGGCCCACGTGCAGACATCAGCTCACCTGGGAGAACACAAGTCTCCCACGAAGTGAACTATTAATAGCTGCTGAGGAGAGCTCTCAGCTCCTTGCATGGACAGCAGGCTCTACTGCTGCTAATCAACGTTTAAAAATCCGAATATCCCTCACACAGCTTGTCAGGCTCCAGCAAAACACCCAGATACTGCATAGGAATTGGGCATGCAAACAGGGGCAAGACAAAAAAAAAAAAAAAAAAACACCACCCACCCACACACAAAAAAAGGAAAGAACTCTTCAGATGGTCACTTCTAATGTCGACTCAGTATCTTTTCTGTGCAGTAAATCAGCACTCTCTATTCAGCTCCCAATGAATATCCTCATCACCACTGGTACCTCTCTTGGCAATCCCAGCTGAGTTCAACTACTGAATTTCTCTGAGATGAGGATTCATTTCCCCTTACTTCATATAGTGCATGACTACAAGTTTAAAAAAGTGATATTGAGAAAAATGAAAAAGAGCAAAAGAAAAAAATAACGTCTCTGAAGTCTCCTGTTCACTTGCAGAAGTGCTCTAAAAGCTAAATACCTGACTGATGCATTCTCAGTGATCTGACACGTCTCAGTGATCTGACACGTCTGCCATAAAGTCTTGTTTCTGTAACTGCAGTTAAAAATAATAAAGACGTACTTAAGACCCCCAAATCTTCAAGTAACAACTAGGAACATACTGGCTTTCCAATTTCCAATATCATTTTACTTTAATGATGTAAATTACAAAAACTCCAAAGGAGCTGACATCATACAGCTGACCGCTAATGGACAGCAATGGAGATTCATTCTTGAAAAGAAATGCTAGAGCAACTAACACAGCTCACTACCAGCTAAGATAACAAGCTCCCGTTGCCAGATTGTGACTAGCCACATACATGTGACACGAGGGGGAACTACTAGTAAAGACACAAACACAAGTTTTGCCCCCAAAACTGCACCTGGGATTGCTTCCAGGGTACAAATCAAATAGAAAACACACCAATTCACCACTGTATTGAGATGTGTAAAGTGACACTAACCTTGTGCTGTCCTGGAACATAAACAGGAGGAATACAGGGTTTAACAAGACTGGGATAAACAAATTTGAAAAAGAAAAAAAAGCACTAATGTGAAGGAAAGTTTAAACACTTCCACTCATTTGCCATATGCAATTGGCTAGGACCGAAGGAAAAATTGATTAGACTCAGAGTTATTCTCCGAACATACAGAGAGATGGCACACAGAATGAAATATTGATTAAAACATATATATCATGCTGACGATGCTCAAAAGCAATTTTCAAAAACTAAAGCATTCTATTATTTATGCATTATAAAGTGCACATAATCAATGTTCAAAAAATACTGATGATATTTGGATTTTTTAAATCTTTGCTTTGCTAACAAAATAAGGATATTTAAACGCATCTCAGCTACATTATACTGTATTTCATTCTAAACTGGTATAAACTCCAGCTTGTTTTTAAAACTGTAACAGCTTAAGAAATTATATTGAAGATTCAACACTTATAAGGCTTATTGAAATATGGATAACATCCATTTTACTACTGACACTTTAATCCAATCGAGCATCAATTGTTTAACATGGTTACACAGACAATGTTTTCCACAATATTGTTAGTGTTTACATAGTCCATAAGGTGTCTATACAACCTGCTGAGGCAAGTTACGTAACACCAAACAACATTTAACATCCTCAGTCTATAATTGCTCCTTCTATTTGTTTTAAGAGAAAATTACTCCTCCAGATCCATTTTGTTTTCTTTTTTTAACCTCCATTTCCTAGCACGCATTTGGAACTAGCATGCATTTTGGAACCACGCTGGCACCTGAGCTGCACAAACAACCCCGTAAATCAGCGTCTAGAAGACAAAAGCCCTCCCGAATCCCGGAAAAAGGGAGCAGAGATTTTAGGCTGGGGAGGAAGCACTGCTGGGGGGGATTACTGGAACGATTCCACAATTTTTAATTCCTTATGTAAACAGTAGGCTGAAATGAGGCTGACAGCAAACTTGAGAGAGACGTACATATATATATATATGTGCGGGTGTGTGTGTATATACATATATATATCTATATATATATGCATTTTTTTCCAAAGGGAAAACAGCAAGTGGATTTTGGGGCTAGTGCTCAATCGCGCTGGGAGCAGCGGCCGGGCGCGCACTACGGGGAAGCCGGGGACCCCGCGGGCACGCGGGGCTCGGCCGGGGCAGCGGGCCGCGCCGCGCTCCGCACGTACCATGTGTCCTCGTCGCGGCCGCAGCCGCCGTCCTCCAGCTCCAGCACCGCCACCTCGTCCAGCACCGTGGCCGCCTCCTGGCCGCCCCCAGGCGCCGCCGGCCCGGGCGACGGCTTGAAGTAGGCGAGGGGCTCGGGCGGGCCGAGCAGGGCCCCGCCGCCGCTCACGGCGGCCGAGGCGG
>JAWLRI010001090.1:389083-460493 GCA_034781795.1 Crypturellus tataupa
GCGGGAATGTGCGCGGCTCCTGAGGCGAGTCCCGCGGCGGGAATGTGCGCGGCTCCTGAGGCGAGTCCCGCGGCGGGCACGGGCAGCTGGTCCTTATCCGCGGGCTGCGAGAGGCGGAAGCGGAGCTGATTGTGGCTGCGGCGGCGCAATGCCCCGCACCGTAACATTCACCCAGCTGGAGTCCACGGTGGGCGGAAGATTGTGCTCACGCACTGCCCCGGACTCGCTCTGAAATGGGATACTGGCAGGCGCTGGTAGAAGAACTAATGAAAAGTGAACGTGCGTGGCAGTGCTCCCTTGCAGAAGTAGCTTTGATTCCCCCTTAGCTTTTAAGAGCTGTTTAGGGTTGTCCTTATGTGGTCAAGCTGATGTATTTAAGTGGATGTCAGGTCAGTTGCTGCAAGTTGATGTATTTGGAAGATTTCCTGCATGGCTCCATTCTCTATAGAATCAGCACAGATGGAGCAAACGCTCAGACTGATCCGGCCACTGCTCCAGCAGCTTGTGCTTGGGCACCCACCCACATCCTTGACGTGCTCCAGCTTTCCCTCCGTTGCAGTCCATTGCAGAGCCTATCCGGTGCCTCTGTGATTTCCAGGTTGCGTGGATGAGATGCAGGAAAAGTCATCATTTAGGTCTCTTGCTCTAGAAGAACAGGTATTGATGTGTCAGAGACGTTAGCAGCCTAAACCTAAGTAAACAGGAGAAAATAAAAAAGGTGTTGGCAGGTAGTATCATGTCAACAAGTGCATCAGTTGTATAAAAGTATTTACTTATGCTGGTGTGGCTTTTATGCTGCTGACAAATCTGCAGTCCCTCATTTAAGCATTTTAAAAATATTTTAGAAAAGTTCTTTTTTTGGTTTGAGGGAAAAAAATGGTGTTCAGCTGAAAGTTGAGAAAAACATGGCAGTTGTTGAAGTGGATAGAAGGCTATACTTTCTGGTGACAATGTTTAAAAATGCGCCACCCCAACACAATACAGAAGAATTCTGCATTATAGAAAATATATATTTATTTGATTATAGAATTCATTCCATGCAAAGAAGTCTTGCTGAGTTAGGCCACAAATTGGGAATACATACACAAAAAAAACAAAATTCGTAACTAAATTTCTGAATGAACAAATTGCGAAGTGCCAATAAAAGCATTGTTGGAATTATTTTCTAGCATAGAATTACCTCATCAATTTCTGTATTTTCTAGTTAAGGTTTCCTCTCATGTGTGACAGAAGGTCAGAAAGATGGTCTGAAACAGACTGGGTAACAAGCATATCAGTACAGCTATTAACTGCCATTCATTACCAGACCCTTTGCTCAGTGCTTAATACTTTATTTTTCCGGACATGCAATCAACAGCTGTAATATCTTTGTAGTAAATCAACTGTAGTTATAATTTATGTGGTATTTGCAACATATTATGGAGAGAAGGGGAAACCAGGCTGTGTTGTAATCACAGGAAGATTTGCTTGTGGCGATCACAAAAGTGTATTAAGAAATCCGTCTCCATTATAAACATATCCTCTGTTGACAGCAACTCCCAACTATTAATAACAGTCCTAATTCCTATTGCCTGAGGGCCTCACATATTAGGTTATCTTCTTTTACAGAGCTGTGTCTCACAATATTATGTGATACTTTTTCCTCTTCTAAAATGCATTATTAAAAACTGTATCATGTAATATCAATCAAGTTCATCTTTCTTCCCTTCAGTGAGATGCCTTTCAAATATTTATTAAGAATGATGACATTTTAGAACTGCTTAATGGTAACAGCTAGAAAATGGCCTCTTTCTGATTAATATACCTGTTGTCATTTTACATAATCAATTAGACCTCCGCTTTGTATTCTTAGATAAGAACATAGGCAACATTATACTTGTCTTACTGCTACTTCTGATTTTATTTTATTTTATTTTATTTTATTTTATTTTATTTTATTTTATTTTATTTTATTTTATTTTATTTTATTTTATTTTTTCCTCTATTCCTGTTCCTTAGTTTATTTCTTTTGGGGCCAGGAGATTTGAACTGCTCTGAGCTGCTTTTTTTGAATTTTCCCCCCTCACAGTGCACTGTTTTTCCCAATTTGCACATACTTGTGTTCTGTATACTCCAAACTGCAATAAGGCAAGGCTGGTGGTGTATTACAACAATAGATATGATACACTTGAACAAGACCCTGGGAGGGATGTCTGAAGTACGTAATTACACCATCCTAGCATATTTCTTAGACTACCTCTATTTTCTGTATTTGAACCACCTTCCATTTAGCAGAGAGGTTCCTAGAGACACAGATCAACTTCACAGTTTCACCAACTAATAGACTGTAGATGTGGAATCTGATTATATGTATATGTATTGAGTAATTGTTTTACACACTAGGAAACTATTGTGAAGTTACTGTAGGGAACAATAAAGACAGGGTAGTTACGGAAAGCACAGTGAAGAGAGCCTGTACTTTTCAATTAAAAATAGAAATATGATTAGACTTTTAATAGTCTCTATATAAGTAGGTCTTTATATCCATGACTACCATTTTTATTTTAGAATTAATTGCCATAGCATTTTAGTGTAACAGCAATGAAGAAAAAAATGCTCCTGGAATAATGTGAACATCCTGAATGTGTGGCTTAGTACAACTCTCAGGCATGCAATCATGACAGAGGCTGAGCCCAGATGTCATATATGTATATGTTAACAAAGGGTATTTTCCTGTCCTGTTCTCCTCACCTTCTCCCTCCCTCCACACTTCTTTTTTCTGACTGTGATCATTATGCATTTCAGTCAGTTCATCATTTTTTACCATGGTTCACCTTACTGCAAAAGACCTAGAAACCTTTTCCTAGAACTTAAGCATATCCTTTATCCTTTTTCTCTGTTGTTCCTACATTCTTCTCGATTTAAATTATAGTCAATATGAACTGGGATTAAAATCAGATTAGATCACAACCGTATGACATCTTGCAGTAGAGAAAGGGTTTTATTAATGAAGTTACACTTGGAAGGGGACATACGGAAATCCATCTCCTGTGCCAGTACAGCTGGCACAAAGAGAACGAGATTATGGCATGGATTCAGAATGTCTTTGGGAAAATAAGACATCCACAGATGCTAAAGATCAGGCCTGCCTTTTAGGAATGGAATTTAATTGCAGTTGAACAAGAACTGGCTAAGGAATCGACTAAAACTTTTTGAATAAATGACCTATAAGAAGCCATAGCCAAAATATTTTACAAACTGAGAGGATAAACAAGATCTGATATTGCCTGTTTCAGCATCCTAATGCTTTAGCATCCAGAGTTAATTTTTAATTGGTTATTTGCTCCTGATTCACCAATCAAGAGGAGTGTAAATGTGGCACATGCCCTTCCAGCCTTTCACTTATGATAAGAAAAAATCAGGTCATTTATGCGTCCTAAGAGAAAACGGTAAGAATTGTTTCCTGAAAGACCTGTATCTGGCCAGGCTGTTAGGACCTCTGTGGGAGTGTAGGCAGGGCTTTGCAGCCAGGACCTTGCCACTGTGACTAGGCTGACACAGACACTGTTGGAAAACCTAATTCACAGGTGGAGATGAGAGAAGGAGGAAGGAGGAGAAGCAACCAGAGCTGCACACTGGTTGTGCAGCTGGTTGTGCAAAGCCCTTGTGTGCTTCACGGAGCAGGGGGATTTCTAGGGAGTCCTCTCTTGCCTGTGAATCGTTCTCTGAGGTCCCCCGTTGTTTTGTGTGAATACTCATTTACGGGAGTACTCCGTTACGTGGTTTGTAAGCTCAGGTGAACTGGTCAATCATGGGTTTCAGGCACGGGGAGCTGAAGATAACCAGGGCAGAGCAGCTTCTGGACTCATGCACTCATGAGGCAGAGCAGCTTCTCAGGGCCACACACAAAATTAAGGCCATTGGTTGCAATTTAGAGGGAAGCTCCTGCTCCAGGGAAGAGGTAGTGGCAGGACAGAGCGGGAGTTCAGCTTTTGGCTTCCGCACTCAGCTGGCACAAGTGCTGTTTCTGAAAAGGGCTGCCCACTGGCCACCAATCTTCACCTGGCTGTCCCGACTCTGTTGCAGGCAAAGCAAGCCTAGCTATTTTGTCATATTTTGTCATCTCTGGACATTTTCTGCCCCAAGGAACTACCTATTTGGCCTGGGCACTGAGCCGGTGCTGGCTGCAAGGTATTAGCTGTTGTAGTGACCATGTGTGCGGGAGGAAGAACTATCCAAAGCACAGAGAGGGAGTAGAGAAGCACCTGTGACGTGACCAAGAAAATAAGCCCCCTAGTGAAACTACAGTTAAAAAACAAAATCCCAAGACTTTAAGTAAAAAATCCTGATGAATATAAGCCTGGCTTTCCTAGATGAAGACCAAATCACCTGGCTTCATTATCAAACTCTTCTTGTGGTGAAAGCAACCTACCCGCCCTGTGCAGGAAATAACCATTTGTGATAACAGAACACTGATAACAGGGATCTAAGCACACTAACCTAGCATGGCCTGAGTAGACCTACTTTTAAAATACTTCCCTGCATAGTCTGTATGTGGAACTTGTGAGAATAACAAAAAAAAAAAAAAAAATGCAGCTGAGCGTTACTGCGGAGGTGCCTCAGCCAGAGTGGTGCTTGATGAAGGCAGCTGCGTTTGCGCTCAGGCGCGGGGCGTGCCAGGCGAATGGGTGGCCGCCTGTACCGCTTCTCGCCTCCAGCAGCCCCAGGAGATGCCGCGCTCCCGCCTGGCGGCGCATGAGGGACAGAGCAGCCCTGCCCGCCCGCGTGCGGCCACGGGAGCCCGAGACGGGAGCCCCTCAGCAGCGACCACAACGGCCGCCGGCAGCCGTTACGGCGCAGCAACCGCCGGCGCCGCGCATGCGCCGCGCGGCTCCTCCCCCGGAGAGCAAACGCCCCGGGGCGGCCTGTGCCTTCACCTGCCTTGAGCCGGCCCGGAGCCGCGCGCTCCTGTGGGGCTACAGCCTCAGGGCGTCATCGGAGGCCGCTGGGCGCAAGGTGAAGTGGGGGCAAGGGCAGGAAGGGGGCAAGGGCTGCCCCCCGCGCCGCTCCCAGCGCCTGCAGTTGCACCTGCCGCCCTCCCGGCCCCGCCGAGGGCTGCACCGCAGGCTGGAAACTCCTCATGTGCGGCTTCCTCCGGCCGCATTCCACTGCCAGCAGCGGTTTCCAGCCCGGGAAAGGGCTGAGCGCGGCCGGGGTAGGCAGTGGCAACGCCAAAGGGTGCAAAGCACCCGTGGGGCCTGCCACAACACACGAGTGCAAGCAGGGAGGTGAGGTGGCCGTGGCGCCCCAGCTGCCCCTTTTGTTTTTAACTGAAGAGCTCCTTCTGTGATGATGCCTCCTGCTTAAAGCCCCCGCTTTCCACCCAGCAGCGGAAAAGCGGTGAAACTGTTGTGCAACCACTGTTTCGTGCTGCAGCCGTCGGCTGAGAAATCAAGCAATGAGAGGGACCCGGGGGAGCTTTTGCATTCACATGGGCAATACGTGTACTATGTCTCCCCTTGGATATTGCCCCGAGAAAGTGTCTCGTTTTGCGAGTCAGACCAGAGCAGGTCCCGAGCAGCGAGGGGAGGAGCGCACAGGGAGCAGGGCCGCTCCTGCGACAAACATCGAAGCTGCAGGAGCTCCCGAGAGTGAAGAGACGAAGGTGGGAACTGAGGGAAATTCAATGCCCAGTTTCTTCACAGTGGAGACTTCCTGATTTTTTTCCCCCCCAAGTAGTGGTTTAACATTTAGCTAGAAGGAAGATGGTAAAACTGGTTTAGGCAGCCACAACTCTGCCACCTAACCCCTTCCGAATAATTCCCCCCCGCCGGGTTGCCTGCAGGCTGTGAGCACAAGCTTTGCATGTTACCTGGAGGAACTGAGCCGCAAAAACCCCTCCCTTGGCCCTGTTCCCGGGCTGTTTTCCAACGGGATCTGCTCTCCCATTCACTTTGTCACAGGGTTACGCAAGCGCTCACGGCAGACAACCACGCCGGGGTCAAAGCAGGCAGCCAGAGGGAGGGTGGATGATGCCCGAAGCTGGCTTTGCCCTGAGGAATCACTTATCTCAGCTAGGGATTTAGGTGCTGTGCCCTTCAGAAACCCCAGAGTCCATTTAATATATTTATATAAATAAGTCTGTTTTGGGGAGAGCAGCGGGGGAATATATCTTGGCTGGATGTTAAATGCTTGGCTCTGTAGGCTCCCTGCCACATATGCACGGTTGCAGCCAAGGTGGGATATAATGACGTTTGTTCAGGTGTTTCTTACGACAGCAATCTGCCCACATGCAAAAGAGGTCTTCCTCTTCCTCCACGGCCCATTCATTGCCTCTGAAAAGGTTTGTGTTCGCTGAGTGCAGAAACGGTCATTGGGGAAGCTGGCTGCGGTTTGCTGCTGCCTTTGTACTCGTCACGGTTTACCTGGCTTCAGAGGCAGCCAGGAGCCCAGGACGAGCGCCCAACATGGCCTGGAAATGCAGGCAAGGGCTCTCTGGGGGCTCTGGATAGCCATGCCCAACTGCTCAGCATGGCAGAGCTTGAAAATAGCGTGTTGGAACGAGGGGGCGTTTGGGACTGCCCTCTCCGGAGGAAATTTGGAGACCTGTCCAAGTTTATCCATTGGTACCTCAAGTCCAGCAAGAGCCTGGACCTTGAACTAGATATTGCTGTTCACTGTACTTTACCCAGGCTATAATAAAATGCCCTAGAAAACACCATCCAAGCTGCATGTGAAGTACTCGACTTCCGTGGCCACATGCAATACTATTAGCAACCACCTCCTAATCTGCAAATTACTCCCTTTCTGGATAGAAAAACAACTGATGGTCAAGCTGTATCAAAGTAACTAATCTGTAAAACAAGAGGGAATGCTTGGCATGTATGTGGCCAGAATGCTCTTTTAACAAATAATGTGAAAATCTCCTAAACCCCTGCATGTCATCCTCACATAATTCTCCTAAGCAAATAGGAATCTAGTTGACATTAGCACTCAAATGTGAGTTACTGACATGGAAGCCACTCCGCTTAAGAGACAGAACAGGTGCTGGTGTCAACATGGAAACCATTGGCATTTTGTTCCCAAGCAACTGTACGAGAAGCATATAAGAGGTTATTGTTGCACGGTCAATGCTAACCTTTATCTCAGCCTGGGGCTATAAATGAACCCGGAACGCCATCAAGGCTGATGGCCGTTAAGTAAGCAAACAGTTATTTGTTTTTTGGCAATTCCTTGCAGCTGTTACAGAAAATTTCTCTTTATAATTTAGATTCCCAGTGCATATGTGAAAAATGCTGGTGCTGACTGACTACCATCCCTGCTGTATTTCAGTGGAGGTGTACAGCACTGCTAGAGTCCTGTGGCAATGAGACAAGCCTATTTTCAACAAACTATTTTCAAGTTTGTTCACTGAGGTGGGCCAGCACAGCCACCAGATGAAAGCAGTTCCTCACGATTGACTGTTGCATTTTTTCACCTGCCAGTGCAAATTTGCTGTGAATTATTGAAGTCAGAAAGTGAGTGTCTTCAAATGGGTATGTTTGTGAAGAGTGCAACATTTTATCAGCAGAGGGAAAACAAGATCTGTTCTGATAACTTATGTGGCTGCTCCTTTTATCCTAAGAGACAAAGGACCAAGTTTATGGCTAGCCTTGCTTTAGGGCTGAGTTTCATTAGCACAAAATTGGGTTTCAACAGAGAATGCCGGGTACTGAAGCAGTAGGATATAGCATGAAGGATGAAGTATGATCATGCAGACAGGTCTCCTATTGCTCTGCAAAGCTGGAATCCTCATCTGTTGAACCATTAAGATACATCTGTTTCCTCTTACTGGGAACTGATCCAGGCTTGGGGACAAAGTCTGCACAAATAGGTGGGCAAGTCCACTAATGCCAAAGGTGTTTCACTGTGCCTTTTTCTAAGGCTGGTAACAACTGCAATTGAGGGAGAAGAAAGGGATGCACTATTAGTGCAACACCAGTATGAGAAACTTTTCCGAATGGAGAGTAGTGTGGCTGTGTTCCTCCCCACCCCAGGCCTGTAAAACGCTCAAGAACTGTAATCATAATTAATCGATCAATTTGGCATGTTTAATGACTTGAGTCCGTGGGATCATTTCATTAGCAGATCACTCAGCCTCAGCTGCAGATCCACGAATGTCTCTGTCAGCACCAACCTGTGGAGCACCCAGTCAGCCCTGGCATTCTTCTCTGCTCCTGGAAAAGCTCCCATGTGTATCTTCCCCTGCTAAATCTTCCTCTTACCCCTCTTCTTTCCACCGGCCAGACACAAGGAGATGAGGCTGGAAGCTGCCCCTCACCCCTGCTGTCGGAGTTAGCTCTCCTCTTTGCACAGGTTTGCACTCAAATGACTGCACACACAAAAGGTATTGGTGAATTAGAAAGTAAAAGGATGCTGCTAGCAAAGGGCCGTATTACCATGCTAATGGGTGGGATGGGACAGCAAAGAGTGCAGATGTCCCTGTTAGCTCCTGGGCCCCCTACAAGTGAACCTCACCCTGCTGCATATAAGACAGCCCTTATCTCTCCTCCCTCGCCTGCATGAAGGAGCCATAGCAAAGGTTCTTCTAGAGAGACAAAAAGTTGATGTTTTAAGGAGTGATAAGAACAGTCACGTGTTAGGCCCACTGAGGACTTTGAGCACTGGGAAGCTGCTAGTAAGTATACACTATTTGTTTGCAGCTATAGCTGTAAGATAAGAATAGGATGACAGATCAGGATAAAAGCAATAGAAAGCGAAAGACTTAAGCATAGGTAAAAATGGAGTCTACACATTGATTTTTTCCACAACGAATAAATCAAAATTACTTTGAAATATACACACAAGAAAGCTTCAAACACGTTTCAATTGTAGGAAAAGGAGTAGGGGTGGGAGTGGGGGTAAGCCTGTCTTGTGACAGGCTTGGGTGACATGTTATTTAGACTGGCAGTGTCACCTTCACTCCCACCCTGGCTGATCTTGCCAGACTGGTGATTCCAGTAGAGAAACGGGTCTTTAGAAGTAGGACCCGCACAGCAACAATCTGTTTCAGGGCTGTCTATAATGTTCCTTGTCTAAATATTTGTAGGAGAAATTAATAAAGCATACGCCCCGAGGGCTCGGGCGAGCCGGTGGGTATTTTTAAGAGGGGAGGGCTGGAGCTACGAGGCTGTGCAGTCAGCATCCTGCGGCCGCTGGGAAGCTTTCTCGCTCGGAACAAAGGCTCTGCCCCGCTTTACGCGTACAAAAGGCATCAGGACGCGTTTCATGTGCACAGAGAGGGACCCAGCTTTCAAATGAGACACCTGTCAGAAGAGAGGGGGAGAGGAACGCCGAGAGCGGGGTCAGCAGGGCTTGGCTTGTTCTCACTGGATCCGTCATTGACCGGCGACGGGGGCATTTTATTAGTTTGTAAAACGTGCTCAGAGCCGGGCCAGCTTTCAAAGGCGCATATCTAATGGCATTGCCTCTTTGAAAGGGCGAGGAGGTGCCGAGGGAAGGGGAACCCGCTCACAAACGGAGCAGCCTTTTGATTTGCTCCGGGTTACAGCCGCACAGCTATTTTCTAAGGAAAATAACCTGACTCTGTTGATCAAGTAGATGGCACTGTGATATCAAAGCTAATGAGGAAAGACAAGAAAACGAGTGAGGCACAGATAAAAGTACAGGAAGATGAATCTCAATGATTATTATGTTTTAATGTAAAATAGGGGGTGTAAAATTACCAAAGAAGAGGTTTTCTTTCTTTTCCTTTTAAAAAATCAAGACAGGAATGGAGCCTAAAATTACAGGGCTAAGGCTATTATGAACCTGAGGTGAGATCTTCATTCTAGATCCCAATTTCCGATTACTGTAGCTTGCAACTTTGCACGGAAACTTTGTACTTTTCTAAACAGTATTTTCCAGCTGAAGGGGAACATATCATTTTCTTTCCTTTTCTTTTCTTCCCCATCTGTCCTTCTCTTTGTGCAAGTATGTGAAAGAAAGAATGAATGAGTGAACAGGGAAGACAACTATTTGGGAGTTTCTGTTTTGCAATGTGAAAGCCTCTTAGAAGTGACAAAGCTCAGACTTATAAATGACTGGAGTTAAGTTGCAGCTCATGCTGGTAAGCAATTTTTGGTGGGAGTTACAGTGGGTTGAGAATCCTTGGTTCACAGGGCTTAAAATGCTCCACGCAGACGTCTAGGAAGGAAGGAACAGGCACCAAACCTGACTCCTGATCCGTAAATCACTGCCTAGGTGGAGGTCCAACCAATGCTGGTGATGTGCTCGTGTGCCTGATAATCCTGCCATTCCCAAAGAAGTTAATCTGGCAAGTGAATCCTCATATATGCTATGTGGAGGCCAGTGGAAGGCATGCTTAAAAACAAAACTAACTGCTCACAGAAAGAATTTACTCAGAAATAAAAAATCAGGCTGTAAACTTGACATCTTACTATACACGGCAGTGCATGACCAGAACCAAATTTTGCTTGAACACAGAGGATGAGTCCCTTCAGACCAACAGGGCTCCCATTGCTGTAACCAAAGGTCCGCAAGCTGACCCAAACTACAGTTTCTTCAGGACAGGAGCCTCTGTCTTTATTCATTTCAAGCTGTAAAGTAACATAACCTAATAAACCTTGCCCCAGTTACTGAAGTGCACAATTTGTTCTTCTTAATTAGATGATTGCTACCATGGGGTATTTGTCAGCACATAAAATGCAGATACTTGTGTGAATAGGCTGCGGATAGACATCCTTTCCCATACCCAGCTGTGCCAATGAAAGAGGTTACTGACTCCAACGACTTGTCATCCTCCTGCTGGAGACTGCCAGTGCGCAGAGCTGCACATAGAGCTGTGCGCGCACCTTAACTCGCTGCAGTCGCACAGCAGCCCTGCTGACTTCGGCCTCCAACCCCGGGAGCTCTGAAGAACAAGTGGAAGCAGCAACCTGCTTCACCGGGCTAGCGGGACAGAGAGGGCGGCCGTGCTCTGGCTGCACTGGCCCCTTGCCCAGCGAGAGCTCGAGGCTGGCAGGAACTGATTCCTCCTGATTAACGGTCTTGCAAGCAACGGAGATAGAAGTTATACTGCAGCAAAAGTTAACGATAATGATGTGATCACCAGTCAAGAGCAAAGGCACTGAAACAGCACATAGATGTACTAATGAAATTCTTCAAAGCCTTATTAGCTTAAAAGATGAAAATGAGGATTTTTTTTAAGATTATAATATAGACAGTTTTCTGCATTTAATTTGCACGGCATTTTCTTAGGCAAAACAGACCCACAGTTTCACGAGGTATCAAAAAAATATACAGAGCTGAGAGCAGACTTATGAAGTAAGGATGTCCTTCAGGCTTAGGTGATTATAATGGTGTTGGGTTTTTGCTGTACTTCAGTGGCATTCTGGTGGATTGAGATTCAGCCCTGTGCAGAGGGCAAGCATAAAACCTACGCACCACGTATGTCCTACTTAAGTCTTACACATCTGATTCTAATCCTATTGAAATAAATAGCAATATTATTGTATTTCAGTGAGAGCTGATTCAAGGTCAATAAGCAGGAATGTAACGCTTGGAAATAGGAAGAACTTTAAAAAAAATACTTGGCTAGTAAAAGCTTCAATAGTTTTGAAGAATATGCTTAATGTACCTGCTGGAACCAAAATGCTCACTTGTTCCAATATTCAATAACTATTAGAACATTAAGAAAATTTATACCAACAAGGAAGCTGCAGTATTACCTAAATCTGACTTCAGGAGTCTTGTGTAATATGATGTGTAATACTGGCAAATACAGTCAAACCTGTTCCAGGCTTTATTGTTATTATTATTATCATTCCTGCAGTACTAAGAGAATTTTGGGTACCTTAGAGTACTAAGATTTCATGTTCTCTACTCTGGCAGCATTATCAGAGTTTCTGTGGTTTTTTTTTCCTGCTGCATCATGCACTCTTGCTAGATGACACGAACAGATGACATCATTTACGCATCTAAAAAGTGCCTGCCCAGAAGCTCGTGTGTATTTCACAAATTACAAGTGCTCCACAGCTGCCCACTGCGAACGAGAACGCTTTCAGCAAGACCACACTCACACGGCGAGGCAGGGGAGAGCTCCGCGCTCGCGTTTCGTGCATCTTGCCGCGGCCGCAGCGGTGAGGGCGCCCGCGCGGCCCCGCTCCCGGGCACAACAACCGCCGCCGCAGCGCGGCGGCACCCGCGACCGGGCCGTCGCCGAGGCTCTTACAGCCCACTCGATTCAACGCTAAAGGAGGCAGGGACTAAAATAAGTCATGTCGTGCTCAAGCCTGGCGAACGAGATTGACTTGGCCCTTCTGCTGCACGTAGCTTATTGCCGGCAACATTTAAAACGGCCTAGCGCCATATAAAGCGATCAGAGAAACACGTGGTCATCCTGATCTTTCAGAGTAATCCACATCGGGGGTAAAACTCAAAATGAATGTTGACCCTCTTTAGAGATGAACAACCAAGATGGGCTGGCTTGGGATTTTAATTGCACAACAGCAGCAACAAAAATTTCTCTGCCTCAATTTTTCCAACGGTGGAATGAAAACAACGATACGAAGCACGCACAGCAGCATTCCTTTCCTGCGTGCGGCCGCAGCAAGCGGCATTTACCAGCTCGTTACCACGCTCGCTTCTGGGGGCACCTCCGCGTCTCACACCGCCCGCCCCGCGGCGCGGCGCTGCGCGTGCCGTCAGCGCGGCGCGGGCGCCGGGGGTCCCCGCGCTCCCTCCCGCCCACGCGGGGAGGGAACAAAGAGGCGCCCGCGTTACACGCGGCCCCCGTTAAAACAAGGTCCCTTCGCAGCCTCCGGAGCCGTATCTTGCTTTGCGGCGCAGCATCGTCGCTCAAGAGGGATGGCTCTAGTGCGGGCGTGGGAATCTTTGTGTTCTCCTTCACTGTCCGGTATTTACAGACAAGCTAATGTTTGCTTTCCTCCCTCCTGCCCCGCGGGTGAGCTTGGTGTGCGAGGTCGTCACCTGCAGTGTCTACCGCGGTGCCCGTGCAGAAAGGTGCAGCCACGCAGGGGTGCGATGGGCCAAATTGTCCGCGCAGGGTAACGCAACTGCAGTTATTAACTGTGTAACACCGAGCTCGTGTGGGCTCGCTGCCTTGAGCACCGGCATCCCCAATGGTTAGCGCTGGCGCATAGTCAGCCCTTCCCCATGGAGGTAGGATCGTAGCGATTCGGTGCTGTGCCCAAGGCAGCTTGGCCACTGCAGCGCCCAGCACTACCCATCTCCTGGGTCATTCCCCCTGGCTAGGATTGCAGAGCACAGGCTTCTAAAGTGTTGTCCTAGAGTTGTACAATATAATACAACCCCAAAATGTCAGGGGGCAGTTAAATTTCTAGACGAGTCGCTGTGGAGAGCTATGGAGACACCTGCACTAGCTGCCGTCTTGCTGAACATCGGCTGTGCACACAGTGGTAGCAACAACGGCCACCACTGCCTATTCCCAGTGCCCATTCCCCATCTCGGATTTCGTAAGTGAGGAGGGTCAGCCCTAACACTCTGTTCAGGGCGTAAGGGCGTTTGAAGTCACCCAGCCTGCCACAGCTCTTTCTCTTTTGTTTACACGCTTTGAAAACAGACTCTCTTTCTTCTGCACATGCGCAGGACAATGTGGCTATTATTTGTTGGTCTTCTAAATACTCCGACAGTGCAAACAAAAACAACCAGTATTACTAGAATGCTTGGAAAGGAAGATTCAACAGGGCATAAACCTTTTTGACTTCCAGATAATGTGACTTTTATCATTCGGGGGAATAAAAATAACCCCCAGAGTATAATATTGCAACCAGATATCACTTAATCCAAAACATTTGTTTAGTGTCCTCTGCCCATTAGAAATAAAGAAGTGAAAAAAAAAATTAAGGTTGTAGAAAATGGTTGAAAATATAGAAAATGGTTGGCCCCATTTCTGTCACACATCATCAGAGTGAGCAACATAATACAGTTTTCATTACTACAAATAATCTTTGTTCTCATGAGAAAACGAGGAATGAGTTCAGCCCCAGGCAAAAGGCCTGTCTCTCAGGTTGTTATCACTCAGAATGGCACTAGCCTTAATTCTTAGAAGTAGGTCTATGCTAATCCAGAAAAATAAATGATGAAAAGATAATTACCAGCGTGTGTGATACAGTTTATTGGACATTAGTGGTATACATACAATGAAAAAAAAAAGTAGTAATTTGTGTTAATGATTTAGTGGTGGATAGTGCAGTGAGGCAGAGAAAATACTGAAAGAGGTTCCAAAATGGAGAAATTGCTTTTTGTCTTTGCACCAGGCAAGCAAAGTTATTTAGAGGACCAACAAAACCCCCAAAAGTGAAATCTGATTGTTTCATCTTTCAGCTACATAGCATTTTTCCTAATATTTCCAATGGCTTTATCCCATTTTTCTCCCTATCAACCTTCAATATTAAGTGTGAGTGGCAACAATTTTTTCACTATATGCCAGGTAGGTTAACAGCAAAGAGATATTTAGCCGACAAATGTCCTGAAAATACTAGTTGTCCAAGTGACTCTAACTGCCAGAAAGGGACACTACAGTGTGCTCAGGACATTTTAGAGGTAAAAATCTGACAGATACTGATGATATATTAGGAGGTATATTTGGGTGTCATAGCACATGACCTTAAGAATCATCATTAAAATATTTATCTCCACTTGCAAGCAGAAGTAATTTGTATGTGAATTTTCAACTACTTCCTACTGTTTACAAGAATAAATGTTGTATGCAGACGCTTGTGTGGATCTAGTTCCAAAGAGGTGCCTCTCTCTGGTACCTTAACATGTGGGTAAAACCTTTTTCAGGCATTTTGTACAAATCAATCAAATTCACTACATCCAGTCCCCAACAAAATGGTCCAGAAGTTTGGGTTTTGCTGGGGTGGGTCTGCTTTGAGCCTGATCTCCAGCCAGCAGTCTGGAAAGAAAACAGCTTAAAAGTGTGTGTGCTTCAACCAGCACACTCACCGGCTCTGTGAGAGACCCTATCTTTTTCACCAGGCGTTTCCTGAAAGGGAGATTTTAGTGAATGGAAAAAAAACAGTTTTGCTATAATGGCTCCATATTAACTATGCAGGTAATTTCACTAACATTGCATCTGCCCTCGGAGGAGATGGCATATAGAGTGTGTGTGTACATGAATATTCTACTTCAAGGTCTTTGTGCTGGCCTCCAACAAAGACGGTTTTGACGTCCCACTCATTAAAATATTTGACCTCAATTGCTTTTTTAATTCAAATGATTTTCTTCTAGTGTTAGCATTGCTAAAAACTTGTCTAACCAGCTCCACTCAGAATCCTTACACTTACTGATTCATTGGGTCATCCCAGAACTTTAGCAACTCTTTACAAACTACACTGAACACTCTATCAAGAATGTTTTTTTTTTTTTTTTTTAATTGTTAATAAAATGTGTTTTATGCCAACCCAAAACATCCAAAAATGCCAACGAAACATGTTATTCCTGGGCTTCGGAAGCTGTGGCAGCCCAGAAGATGCTGCTTTAGGCTGCTATGTGACATAGTATAGCAGAAATTTCTGAATCAACGTAGTTACTAATAGACACCCAGCACGGAGAACAAAGAGGCAGGAACTCTATAAATCCCATCTGCTCCCCTCCGATAATAAGCACGTTGCTCTGCTCTGTAATAGCTGCAGGCTGGACCTGCCTTTCAGGAAAGCCAGCATAGAGTGAGCTGCATTTAATCCAGTCTGGGCTGTACAAAGCTCGGGTTACAATGAAGTCGGAGTGCGGGTGCTAAAGGCCGAGTGTGATGAGATTTTTAAAGCGCAGTTGTGTTCTGGAGAGTGGCTGGCAAAGTGGTTTGGCAAAGATAGAGCAGCTGCCATGAGGAGTCAGAGCATAAATCCATCTAAGCCAGTGTTGTATCTTCGAGAAAGGCTAATAGTAGCTGCTTAAGGAAAATATATCCAAAACAAGGCAAAACACTGAGGGATTCTCTGCAGTTTTCAGGGCCAGTGGATGGGACATCTGGACAGTTTATTTTTAATTGTCATCAGCGTGTAATAAAATTACAGTTGTCAAGTCCCATTTTTAAACCATTTCTACATTAGAACTTTACAACACCCTGTGGCAATTAGCGCTGCAATTTAATTATGCATTGTATGAAAAACTACTTCCTATTATCCTCTTTAAACCTGCTGCCTAGTAATTTAATTGGGTGTCTCTGTTCTGGTACTCTGTGAAAGACAGAATAATTAATCTTTCTCTGTTCAGCTTTTCTTTGTCATTCATGATTTTATAAACATATTTTCCCTCAGTTACTTCTCCTCCAAGATGACAAACCCGAATCTGTATAATCTTGCCCCCACGAAAGTCAGTCTGTACCAGCCATTTTTTCCTGTCTTCCTCCATAATGAAAAGATTTTTTTTTACACATTGTTTCCTTATTCGTATTGCTCCCAGTTTTCTTATATGATGATAGCTTACAGAAAAACCATAACAAAAACTTACTGAAAATCCAAATAAACTCAGTTAAATGATTCACTTTACCTGTCTGAGAGCATACTGGTTCCTTCGGAAATACTAATATATTTATGAGCATGCCTTGCTTTCAGAAAGCTGTATTAGCTCTGCTGCAGTGTATTATAAATATCCATATGCCTATAAATTCTTTATTATTATTATTAATATTATTATTTGTACAAAATAGCTTGATTGAAAAGTCAGATTTACTGATCTGCAGTTCCCCAAAGCAGCTTTCATAATTTTTTTAAAGTCTGATGTCTTAGCTGATGCTTGCAATTTGCTTGCACTAAGTCTGCTTTGAGTGATAGATGCCTCTAAGAAGTTCAGCAATGTCATATTTAATTTGCTTTAGAGTTTTTTCAGGAATACTTTCTGATCCTAGAAATTTTGTTATTGTTAGCTTTATAAATTTATTCTAGATTACCTGAGTGATTAAATTTTTCCTTGAATTTCCTTGAATTATAAAGTCTTCTTTGCCAAAGTCCCTTGCAATATTTTACCCTCTTAGTTTCTTAGATTTTTGAGGGTCTTTTTGCTTTTTTTTTCCTTTTTTTTGTTTTGATTTTAGGCTTTTTTTTTTTTTAAACTATCATGTCTATATTAAGCATAGTCTGTAGATCTGTCTAAAAGGAAGTATCCATGACAGTTCTAGTTTAATTGAGTTGCTTTATTTTGACTCAACAATTCCGTATCAAATCTCTCTGCCTTGCAAATGCATTGATTCCTTACTTTCTTTTACCTTCCCTCAATTCTAACTTATGCTTTTAAAGTCACTTGACCATTTGCTTCATCTTCAGCATACATGAATATTGGAGGGTATAGTTTGGGTCAGAGAACCCTATCACTGATGAGTAAGAATGGTCTCTACATGTGCCTCTGAGGGTAGGAGGTTGATGAAGAGATGTGGGGCTCAGTGTTATTAATGAATGAGCTGGTAATGTTGGAGTAAAGGATTTTAAAGCAGCAGATAGGCTGTTTTGAGTATAAAATGCCAAAGACTATAATGACAGATGTACCAAGGCAGCTTACCTCCAGGAAGATAAAAATCCATAACACACATTTTGTTAAGAATCTTGTTTTCATTTTGATTTGTATTGAGGGTAGCAGTTGACACAGAGCAAAAATTCACAGTTGCGTAAATATACTGACAGGTTCAACTAACTATGATCATTGCTTTTTATTTCTTTTGTTCATCTTCTGTCTTCTTTAGTTCTTTCTATCTGCATTTGGTTAGAGAAGCTGATTTAAGAAATTCAGTAGCTTTGCAATAAAATGGAAAAATTGTCATCTATGTTAGTAACTCTATCATAAGGATAACAGTGAGTGATTTTAATAATTTGGAATTTTTTAGTAAGTTTAGGCCAACAAACTGAATGCTTCCTGATAGTGTCGTGGTAGGTTTTGAAATTACCATGTTATAAAAATAAACAGCAATATATTTAGTGTTGGTCATGTGACACATAGGAAAAATTAAATATCACAAAACCCCCTCAGCCCAATAGGAAATATGTTTTCTGAAAAGGAAACTCTGAGGGGCACTGATAGTGTGGCTGATTCAACGTCAAAAGAGCACGGAATGTTTACAGTTGTTTGGAAGGTTTTTCTTCTGTTAAAATGTTTGCATGTTCAATTCTTGGGTGGGGGAATGATTTAAAACAGCATCTGCACTTTCATCCAAATTCAATTTGATTGAGCACCAATCTTTGCTGGATATCTGGAAGTGCTTCTGCACTATTTACCATAGTGCTACATCTCCTGGATTTAGGGAATGATGGATCACTGTCTGGCTCTGGATCTTTTCCACCCATTTTCCAAGTGTATATTCAGTGTCAGATAGGCCTGCAGGGCGAGGAGAGCTGCTCTATAGTCAGTCCTGTTCTTTCCAAGACAATGTGGATGTGCAAGAAATACTTGCGCTGCAAAGGCCTTTAAGAGCATCCATTGGGTTTATGAATGTGTGCGCACTAGAGTCCTATATGAGGAATCTTTGCCTTATGTTTCTTCAAGTTTCTTTCTGAAAAGCAGTCTCTTGTATTTTACGTTCCTACTGAGGAAATCCTGTTCAGAAGAAGAAGCTATTGGACTTTTTAAATAATCATGATGATCTCTGAGGTAGAAAAAATAACAAAACAAAACAAACAAACAAACAAAAAACAGCAAATGTGATCCTCAAGCATGTGCTCTCCTTTGACTGCGTATCTGTGTTGTCTCACACTACAGTTGAACAGGCAGAAAAATAACCACTTCCTCTGTTCTCCTCCTCCTGCTTTCTGCAAATATCATTCATGCCAAAATTGATATGCTTGCCCCCATGGTAAATTTTATCTTGAGGGAACTAATATTTTCTGAGAGAAAAAAAAATCATTTGTAAGCTGATAAAAGCAACGTTTCATTGCAGTACCAATGGCATAATTTTGTGAATTTCCCAAATTTTAAGATTTAGAATATGTGGGGTTTCTTTGACATTATAATGCTACAAGTAGGTTAGCTGGATGTTCTTTCTTCATTCCAAGATTTGAACTACATACAGGGATAACACAACTAAGCTCATATAGGTGGAAGCTCCCTAGAGGAATTAGAAGATAAAGAGGATAAAACAAAGTTATCAAGAGTATTCATTCCTCTTGCAGTCAACTTTTATTGATTTTAGTGGCAATGTGTGCATGACAACACCACAGTACTACTGCTTTTTAAACTGGTATCCCCAGTTTTACTTGTCCTTAATTGGTTTCTTTGTACAATACAATAATCTTTCTCTTAATCTTTTCTCCTTTTCCTGCTGCTTTTGGATATTTTGATATGTGAACACTCATTCTGGATTCTTTTGTTTCCCACTAGGAATCATACTGGTTGAATGACAGATTTTTTTTTTTCCCTTCAGAAACAACTCTTTGTTTCCTTTTCTCTTTGGAGGTGGTTTGCAAATGTTGGCTGCCCATTGTTTGGACCACACTAGCTGTTGGAGCTCCTGAAACAGATGTCTGATGACTGCACAGCAATGCCAAGAAACAGACAAGGGCTTTTGGCAAAATTACACTCAGATACTGACTCTAACAGGACAAAAACAACCACTTTGAAGTCTTGGCACAGGCTATGAGAGTGTGATTGTCAATTTGTAATTGACACATTTATCAAAACTCCATGAAAATAATGTAAATTTGCAAGCAGCTTCCTTGGAAATGGAGGTAATGGAGTTTTTTCTCGTGCCACAAACCTAGGTGCAGCAGTACCACCCTGAGGCCACTGCTATTCTGGGCACTGCACAAACGCAGACTCCCTGTCCGAGAGCTCACAGGCTAGGAAGGCAAGGAGGATACTAAGGCTTGAAAGCGATTCAGATATTCTATACAAGAGTGAATGGAGACATTTTGAGGACACTCAGTTGTAATCTCAAATTTCCATTTTCATTGAGTTCCTTCACAGTCCTGCTCCAGCCAAACTTGAGTGCAGGCAACACCTCTAATGTGGCTGGAAGGAAACACAGAATTAACAGAGATATATAGAGAATCATTAATATTGTTTTAGTTATGGATTGGATCTCTCTAATGAGATGAAGGAATTCCAAGATCTGGTCTTTGTTTCTGGGACTGTTTCTGTATTTTCAGTTCAACCACCTTTCCTGAGAGATAGCTGCACAGTTGGTACAGCTGTTTTGTCATTCACAGACCATAGGGAATCAGGATCTACGGTCATGGGACATGGCAAAAACACTAATGGGAGCATCTATTTCATCCCACACATCAGTCTGTACTGTTGTGTTACACAACTTCATCGAGACAAGTACCTTGGAGAGGGCAAAGCCCACTTGGCCTCCCAGTTTCTCAGTCAATGATCTATTCGAAGAGAGGAGCATCACCATCTCGATGACTTGAAATAACAGCAGTCATCACTGATCTTAGCAGTCTGCACCAAGCTTGCTTTGAGAATACCTACAGATTCTTCTCCCTAAAGCACAGGGAATGTTTCTAACCCCCAGTTTTACTGGGAGAAAAGAACTGAGTCATTCAGACCAGGCCAACAGCAAACCAGGACAGCAGGCTTCTAGAAACTTTGAAGTCAAAGATGGATAATTCCTTCTCATAAGTTTAAGACCTCAAGGATTGTACACTGGAATAATGGAATAAAGGATGTCTCTGTTATGCCGTTGTGAATAAAAATTAGGTGTTTTGGTGTGACAGAGGGAGGGAGGAAGGCTACACCTCTCCCTTTTAGTGTGATACTGACTTGACTGGAAGCTAAAACCACCTCCTGGTTTAACAGCACAGTTGCAGTAAGCAAGCAAGCATGACTGGAAATCAAAAACAAACAGGATAGTGATTTTTTTTGCCCTTAAATAATACAGTAACATTAATACTGTCAAGGAGATCAACATGGGGAGCAGAGGTCTGACCTCTACTCATCCTGAATGAAGTGTCCTTTCAAAACTACCCAACACAATGCGCATCTTCATACCAGGGAGCAAGGAGCTGAGCTGACCTTTTGAATAAAAGCTAGGGCCCTTTGATGTTGGTCAGGTCTTTATAATTCCAGGTAACGAGGTTCCAAAAAGTAAGACAGAGCCTGTCTTGTCAATCTCAAGAGACATTTGCTTCAAGAAGGAGAGGATGGGAGAGCAAAATGTTGCAGATATTCATCATCCTACTCCAAGTGCTGCTGAGGGATGTTCAGACTAGACCTGCATAGGATAAAACTGAATATATATATATATATATATATATATATTCAGCAAAATAGTTCCTGTGACTTTCTTGCTACAAATATCAGTAGATTTGAAGACATCTACATCTTTTAAATGTGCCAATATGCACTGTATGCATTATTTTACCCCTTTCCTCTAATTGTTTGATTCTCCCCCATTTCTAGGTATGCCCCAGCATGTTCAGAAAATGGATCTGATGAATCACAAAACCCGCATAATTTACAGTATCCTCTCTCAATACAGCTTTTCAGTCTAATTTAATGTATTATTGAGAATAACACATTCGTTAAAACAGCTGCCAGCAAACTGTTCCTTTGGATTGTTTCACGGAAGCACTAATCAAATAGAAATAAAACACTGCATACTAATGATATGCAAAAAGGACAAAAACAATTGAGTTTTGATACATTGGTATTGAGATGTTAATATGATTTTTTTTTTAATGAGTAATGCCATCCAGGCTTTTAAATGGTAAATATCAAGCATCACAAAACCGGTGGTTCTTTTCAACAAACTTACAAGATATAATAAAAATTCTAAAAAAAAAAAAAAAAAAAAAAAAAGCAAAAGCTATAAAGGCTGCTCAACAAGGATGAATTAATGAGTACGGAATTACTATTTATTGTTTCTGTATTGCTGCTTCTCTGTGAGTATTTAAGTAGAAGATATTTGGATCCACAGTTTCCTTGTTTCTAGTGGAAAATCCTGGATTCTAGTGGTGTGGCTCAAATGAATACATAATCTTTTATTGTAGCCAAGCACAAGCAAATACTGTTGTCTCTGAATGGGACCAAATTTGTAACCCACCATTAAAACTTCACTACTAATTCTTTCCAAATCTGGTTTCATTATTGCCTACTGAAATGCAGCTTAATATCCAGTACAGTTTAAATAAAATACATCATCAGCAATAGACATAAACACAAGGAAAAATATTGATAATGTTTATAATAACGTGTTTTATTGAAGGTACTGCCTTAAATTCTTATTCTTTTTTTCCATAAAAAATAACAAACTAAATTATCTGCTCTTTCTTGGCTAGTTTGCTTGTACCAGTCTGAACATAACTGAAGATGGGCAACCCAGGTTATCTCTTTACTCAGCTGAGGTCCCAAAGGTTTAAATTCTGCCCTACTGCAGGTATAGAAGGGAGAAAGTTTGACTGGAACAGCCCATCAGTAGTCAAACATTAATCTGTGGATTTGCTTTTCAACTTGCTGCTTTTCAACTTTTTAAATTCTTCTCAGATTCTAGCAGTTTGGAACATTCATTTTTTTTATTATTATTCCTTTTATTTTTATGTTTATTATTTTTATGTTGTTATATGCATGTTATATAATTCATTGAATTGTTTCCTTATAACAAGAGAAAAATAGATCTATTTACATGCCTGTTTTCCTTTGAATTGAATCAGCATTACTCTAGAGTTATTCTGAGGGGAGGGATAATCATTTGACTAATGTGTGCTTCACTTTTTCCAGCCTTTGGGAAAAAAAAAACAGATTCTGTCAAAAATAGGTATCTAAGAAGTTCTTTTCAGCTGAGTAAAAAAAAAAAAAAAAGTAAAACCAATTCTGAATATCATTCCCTAAAACATCTCAAGACAGAGGATAGCATGAACACCTAGGCAAATAAGACACATACAACTACTGACTGTAGTGGAAACCTGTATTCCATATTTTAACATATATACTCTGTCCATAAGAAAAAAAAAAAAGTTTTTATTGTAGTCTCAAAAGGAGGAGTTAATTCAGCCAAACACAGATATCTAGAAATTCAAGTTCAAGTTCATTGGTAGGCAATGGAAAGGAAGACATATTTTACAGCATGGTTTATCACATCGTAAAATAGATGTTTGCAATTTGATCAGATGAATCACTTTCTAAAAGCATTTGTAATGTCTATAAAGGCAAAATGGGATAAACAACTTAAATGTAGATGTCTGTAGGTGTTTAAATTGTTGACATTAAACACCTAAGGTGTTTCTTGATTCAGCTTAATAAAGAAGATTAATAGATGATGTCATGCAAAGTATACATCTCATTACTTTACAGCAGATATTAAGTGCTCATTTTTGTTAAAAAAAATGGTACTACCATAATTGAGGATTAAAAACACAGAGTGAGATACTAATAAGTTAAATTTTTTTCTTCAGAAATTTCTTAAAATTTTCCCCAAGTGACTTATTTTGCCTTAAAATTATCACTGAAGTTACTTGGAAACAATCTCCCACTGGGTATTGATAGCTCTTCTCTATGGTACGGAGGAGAAGTGGAGGGAATCCACTTTAATCTATAATGAAAGCAGTAGTTTGCACTGAATAATTCACTTCTAGATAACTCATCTTAGAGGAGATGAATCCATCCATGTTATTTAAAGATAACAGTTCTTTATATCTGAAGAAACATGGCTCCAGTAAAGAGGATACAACCACTGCAAAAGTTTTGCTAAGTATTTGTATAGGTATTTCCTGCTGTTTGAAACATTTCTATAAATTATTATTAGTTTTACATACTGTTTACATAGCAGTTTCATACATCTGATAAATGTAGTGAACATTTTTTTTTTCTTTCTGGCATATGTATATAAAAGCCCCTTTAAATTCTATTGGAATTCATTCCTTTGGGAAGCATTCAGTAGGATTCACATTTAGAGTATTTAAATTCTAGTAATAATAACATTTCCTATAGCAGTTTGAGCTAGCCTATACACTTAACTAAACACCTGTGGAACTTATTTATCTTGTTTTGTGCTGGTCCAAATTAGTAGATCCATTTTTCTGCAAGAGAAAAAAGATTGGTTAGAAATGCCAAGCAAATCAGTATTCTTTAAATTTTGCACAAGGAAACTTCAGGACAATTGAATTGTTCAGATTTTTTTTTCTTCCTTTAAAGATTTATGACTGTCACAATGCTTCATGAATTTTTTCACCCAATTAATTGGATGATTCACTCTTCCCATCAAATGTTGCAATTGCTTAATAGCATTATATATTCTAACAAAACAATTTGAATATTATAATTTCATTTAGCATAATGCTATCTCTAAAAAAGTACGTCATTGAACACTAACTTATCAGAACATTTCATCTAGGATTCCATTTGTCTCTATTCAATACAGAGGTCCTAATTTATGGTATTGTGAATTAATAATTGGCATGAACAGGGAAGACTTAAAATCTTGCAACTCCTAGAAAAACTAACAAAAAAAGCTCCATTCTTTACTGCCTTGCATGTTTGTTTACTCACTGTGCTCCACACGAAGCTAAGAATACTACATGCTGTAAAACACTTTCATTATGATTTAATAGACTTTGTAAGTTCTTTTCATTGGTCTGAATGACTACATGAGACGAAAAGCCTTCAGCGGCTTGCTTCAGAGCTGGCTTGCTCTTTTTAACATAGCAACCTGATAATCAAATGGCCTTGACCTTGATATTCCTGTGACTTTCAGGGCAAGAATCAGTGGCGTCACTATGTACGGTGACTGCAGACAAAATATTCAAGCTATTGGAATGAAGTTCTACAGTTGCTTTTTTTTCCCCTTATTTTGTTCAATATAATACATCCTCATCTTACCTCTTACTTTGGAATAGCAAGGCTCACAGTGCACAGTTTGTCTGTAAATCCAAATGCTGTCTCCTGCTCTCAGATCTTCCAGTGGTCTTTTGCATACTTCACACTTCAACACACAAATAAAAGAAACAATAAAAAAATGAAACCCTTCTCTAATATTCATTCCCAGCATACTGTCTTCTTGGATGATACATACTGTCTTCCCAGATGATCCTGTAGTACTCATAACCCCTATTCTCATCAACTCTAATGAAAGAGTGGTTTTCATCTACACTAAATCCTCATCTTTAATAAGATTAGTTAAGGCGGAACTTGCTCCCTGTGTTCTCTTTATAGTCATCAACCCCTCCTAGTCTCATGCCTCTGAAGGGTTGTTTCTCCATCTTAGTTCAGAAATGTATTCTAAGATGAACCACCCCTTGAAGATCATTTTTTGTTTTCATTAAAACAATCGGTAAAAGAAGCACAATCAGACTTAAACTCACAACAGTAGTAAAGGAATCTAAACCTGTGTATTTCAAAGTGCTTTATGATACTTTATTTCATCCAATAAATACATCTCCGTCATTGCTGAACCTGCTTTAACGAGTTTGTGAAAAAGCAAATTTTTGTAATAAAAGAGTATCTCTCATTTTTCAGACACAAAAATATACAGAGATCACAAGGAAACTCTACAGTGGATCAAACTGCAAGCTTAAGTCAATCAATCTGTAGGCCAGAATCTTGACCTTCAGATCATCCTTTTTTTAACTCAGTAAGAGAATGAGAAATTCTGTTGTCTTTGGGTATTTTATCCATTGATATGTGAAAATTAATATTGCTTTTACAGTGACATTTAGTAATCAAATTGTCTGCTAGCCCGGAAAGGCCTCATATTACACATATTCCCCCGGGCCAGAATGACATTGAAACTGAGCACTCAATATTTATAAGTGTAGCAGAGACACTTAGGGAACATTTAATTTTTTTTTTCCAGTTTTACAGAACTCTTTTTTTCTTTCCTATATCTTTTCTAAATAAGCTGTTAGCATTAAAGTACCTAACCTATTCAAGTGAGTCTGTTCTTTCTTTTCTCTCACTCCATGTTTTCTTGTATAAACCACCAAAATGATGGGAATGTTTTCAAAGCTTTGATCACTGGGCTTAACTAGTATTTTTATGTAGAGGACACACTCCACAACACAGATTATTCACTCGCTGAGCTTTGGTACAGAGCTTTCAGGGGGAACAAAGACCTTACACTCCTGTCAAGCTACACGCACTCTCTAAGGATGTAAGGGATCTGTAAGGAGCTAAATGAATATTAATGATGAGCTATTGCAGTACATAGCTAAGTACATAACTGCAAGCATGAACCACAGAGCTACATCAGCTATTTAATTTTCTGTAAATGCTTTCATAAATAGGCAGTTACACAAAATTTAAGCTGAGTTTTTCTAGCTAGATAAGTAGCCATTTTGGTAAAAGTAGCAAAAAAAAAACATTTAAAAAAGTAAACTTCAATATTAAAAAAAAAAAGTTAATGCTGCTGATGTTAGTCCATTCTTTTTTATGTGGTCCAATACATTTAAAAAAGAAAGGAATCAAAGCAGAGTTTGTTTCTACTTGTAGCAATGCATTTGAGGAAATACTACACAGTGATTCAGAAGAATATTATGTCTCGTATTCAGAGGACCCAGAAAACCCATATGAGACAAAAAGCATACACCGGTTTGCAGACGTAAAGCACAACCTTAGTGCCGTGTTCAGGTTTGGATTACTTTTCTTGCAGTAACTAGGTAAAGGAACTGCTGTCAGAAGCACAGGTGTAAGCTCTGCAAGACTAGGCTGAAAATGAGCCTTGCAAATGAGGCAGTTTTGCTTAGTGCTGCTCACCAGAACATTGAACTTGGTGCGTGTGGATACAAAGAGAATGGAGACAAGAGGTATCCAAGAAAACACAGGTTATAGAGCAGTTCTCTGGTAGGTGAGCGCTGAGAAAAGGTCGAAATATAGTTTTGGACTGACTGCTACTTAGGCGTTGGAGTTAAAAGCAAGAATTTTTCTCCCATTTTTTCATTCTTGCTAGAAGTAGGAAATAAGATTTTCTACATGATTTTTAATAAAAAGGACTTAAATAAAAACTTATCCAACTTCCAACATCATCTTAGCAGTACAACAGAAAAAGATAGGACCAAAATTTTATTCAGTTTTAACGAGTTATTTGACCCTGAGGGATGAAATGATTTCATCTCTGAATGAATATAACTCATTCATAAGCCATAATTTTAGATGTCACTTAATATTGAACAAAACATTGCTTATAAATGAAAGGAACAAAATTTTGATGCATAAAAAAGTGTAAGCAGTACATGCTAGATATATCAGACTGGAAGTGAATGTAACTGAAGGGTTATAAGTGTGTAGGAGAATCAGGATAAACGTCACCATGTCCTTCAATGTCCTTGTGGTTGCAAGAGGGGAGAGAGGGAAAAAGAGAGAAAGAAAAGGAGAGGGAGGCAGAGGGGGAGGGAGAGACAGAGAGACAGGGATGATATTACCTAGATTAATCTTCCCTTCCAGTGTACAAGCTTTCCTCTTCTTCTGTGTGCAGAAGGCTTAATTCTCTTATTATATGTGTAATATAACATAGGTATTACATTTAAATTATATTTACTAGTAGCAGGTTTAATCTTCTTACCTTGAAGCAAGTTGAATGACAGCAAATTTGCAAGGCATCTAAGATCATTTTGGCATCTATGCCCAAGGGCTTCCTGCAGTATGTACATATATCTTTTCCAATTATACTCCTGTGTATATAATATAACATCAGCTGTCAGGAAAAAAAAAGCTACCACTGAAATCTCAAGGAGAAAATTGGTTATCTTAGTGTATTACATGGGAAAGACATTAGTGCACAGTACAATGATCATAAATGGAAACATGTCACATGTATATTCCCTCCACTCTAGTTGACAGGCATAATATAGATGCTCCCGTGATGGGCAAAATGATGAATAAAATTGTCAAGCAGCAAAAGCCACCTTGATAAAAAGAATGGTGGTCTTTGATGAACTGAATGATTTCAAGCAGTAATGAGACTGTATTAAACTGCTGAATGCATGGGAGCATGTACACAAAATGGGGGTGAAGTGGAATGTATGATTAGAACATTTTAATCACAAAAGCAAATTGGTGGTTGAATTTAAAGTGGCATCACATGATCAGTCTGGTACAGAGTTCTCTGTGGCAGAGGTGGCTGCAAGCATTTTCTGTACTGCAGACAGAAATCCTGCTTTCAGGGCAATTATAATGAACATATGAAATGTATAAAACTGTCCACCTGCCATTCATAACAATAATAATCTGTCCACCTTATTATCTTCCTAGTTCTTTTTGCACCCTCATGTAATACTGACCTATCCTTTCCCTAGACACAACTGCTGGTGTTGGTTTTGCCCTGTAAATTAACTGATCTTCTTTCTTTCCACACATTGATAAACCATTGTATTTATATTTTAGTCATTTCCAGAATTCCTTTTATGCACTTCAGAAGAGATAGAAGTTTTTTAGCATTCCTTATATTTCTAAATAATGAGAGTATCCATGTTATCTACATTGAAATTGGTGAGGACAGTTAAAATTTTCCTTTGTCCAAGAAGTAAGGTATTACCAATCTGAGTAAATATCCTTCTTTTATTTCAGAATATCTTAACTTGTATGAAAAAAATAAAGCTTTTAACAGCATTATCATACCAGCTTATTCATCCATATCTGTCTTAATCTTGATCATTACAGACACTATTTTCACACAGGAAGGAAATTTTAGAGTAAGCAGCTACTAAAGACAGAAAGCTACAGAATCACACAGCCAACTATCACTTAAGGGATTTGCCTTTGTTTCTGTAGATGTTTTAAATGTCAGGCAAATGTAAGATTAGTCTGCACAATTATGGTAATGGATGGTCTGACAGCAAGGACCCACTGAAAGGGAGCTCTTTATGAAAGGATCCCTCGCTAGCCTGATGGTGACTTCCACCTCTCTTTCCATCTAAGCACTCAAAGATTTGTCAAAAAATACAAAAGCAAAATGTCTATGCCCTCTGATACTATATAGAATTATTAACATGCACTTACCTATCAGAAGTAGAGTAAACGGTTTTGATAGTATTTCCTCTTATATTTTCTTTATAGGGACCATATGCTGACTTCCTGTGAGGCAGAGTATAACAATTATTTAACAATATCTTTTATTTTTAAAGGTTTCACTACCCTAATGATAAGATACATGTTAAACAAATATACCACTATGCACTAACTGATGAGTTATTTTGTCTCATTATGTTCATTTTGTCTATTATGTTCATGACAACCAAGCAAAATATATCAAAAGAAAATGTATAAAGCAGAAGTGTAATGTGTCTTGTCTTAAAGTGTTGCTGCATGATCCTGCCGCTGTATGATTCTTCCGCATTTCACAATTAAATCTATACACCCATTGGGGAAAGTAAACAAGTAAGGTTGGGGGTTTGCCTGTGCTCATATCTTAATTTAAATAATACATGCCAGGAAACGGTGACAGGCTTTGTTTTTTGCCTTCTGTTATTCTCCTTTCACGACTCCTCACATAGCTGTCAAACAGCCACACAAAATTACAGTGCACCCCTAGAAAGAGGGTAAGGGTCTTCAGAGCACAGGATCTTTAGAGCACAGCGTGTGATTTGTGTTTCCCGCAGTAACTAACTGGGCTGAATTTAATTATCAGGGAGGTTAAATCCTCTCCTTTTTCTTTTTTTTTTCTTTTTTTTTCTTTTTTTTAAACAGTCCTTGTTCTCATTGCTTAACTGTCAGTTTTGTTTGGCATGGAAAGGATGAGCAAGTACGTGACAGCTGTGGAAGCCGTCTTGCCATGCATGTTTTGAACAATTCTGAGCCCACTGAATTATAGCATTTCTCCAGAAATGCATACGGTATATGATAATCATTACACATTTCGTATCACTTTTGAGTGATATTTAGCAATGCTATAGATAGTTATATATATATGTATATATGTATAATAAAAAATTATATAAAATCATGGGTGTTTGCAGAAGTTGCCCTTTACTCAGGGAATATGTTATAGAGTCCCCTACAACTGATAACACGTATGATAACATGTGAGGTAGTTCACCCAGATACACTGTTCTTTGGTAATAGATAATGTCTTATTTGATTTCTATGCAACACCAGAAATATATTAAGATTATACAGTTGGTGAGAAGTTTAAATGATAAATGCTTATATATGATTCAAGATACCTAGCAGTATGTCTGCTAATTAATAATAATGTAACAAGCCCAGATTTGCTTATCACAGAAGTAGCTCCTCTCAGCTGAACACCTAGTGCTTCATTTACACTGCAGGCAATAAGCTCCTTAAGTAGGAAAACTGAAGTTTACTGATTTCCTTATTTTAACAAAACACATGTCACTGTACATAGTGGCAGATGCAACCGAAGTGCCTTAAGTTTCTGGCATCTCTGACCTTCTTTCTGTCATTAGGCTCATTTCTCTTAAATCTTCTCTTTAACTCACTGTATTTGAATCTGATCCTGGGGCATGCTGACATTGCAAATAATCTAGTTTAATCAAAACTGGGATTGTGCATGGCATATTCATGGATGTCTAGTGCAGCGTGCCTGAAAATAACATTGTGCATTTCAAGCACGTATTTTTAGAATCACTGCATAAAAAGTTATAAGCTTTCATGCATTGCTATTATAGCTCCTGGTAGGGGATGTATATTTTGTCATGTTTAAGATACCTCCACACACTGAAGCACATTCTTTCCCTCGCCTTTCTTGTGTTATCTTTCTCTCTCAATTGTAACAGGTAATCAGAACCCCTGAGAAGCTGTATGTCTGCAAAATGCTGTGAAGTGTTAATTAATGAGTATTCCTGTGCTGAATACTCATAATGAGTCTTAAGAGTGTACGCTGTCTGGTTTTTCTCATTCTCAGACAATTTAGGGGTTTGTCTGTTATGGCCAAGCAGGAATTTCAGACTATGCGGATCCCAACCATGCTCTCGCACCCCAACTTCCTGCACCAAATATAAGAAAACGAGAGACCAAAGACTTTGTGCTTAGTCACACCCCATCCATGCCAAGGCCAAGGCCAAGGCCAAGGTGTAGGTAAAGCAGGAAACGGAACTTTCTTGCTTAAATATGGTTTCTCTCTCTCTCTCTTTTTTTTTTTTTTTTTTTTTTTTTTTTTTTTTTTTTGTGAGAAATGGCATCATGGTTCAATTCATTGTGAATTGTACCTGGATTTTCTTTCATTGTTGATAGAATAACTTGCAGGGAGATTATTTGGAGCACTTGGAGCATGTTCATATACTTTCCCAGTTACCCTAAGAAAGCAACAAGAAAAAAAACACATTTAAATTCGCCTTCAGCTATTCAGCTTTTGGTTATACCTTCAGTCATAAATGCAGAAACTTATGTAAGTGGCAGTGGGTAAAAGACTCTTTTTTTTTTTTTTTTTCTAGTAATGTTAAATTGGTGCTAAATTGGCTTGTGGAAAGTAATCGAGTCACAGAAACTGTGTAAAGTCGTCCAGTTTATGATGGTGGCTTTATTTTTATCAGAGACTTCAATTAGCTTTAAGCCCTAGTTTCCTCAAAGTGTCCACTGAGGCTTTCATGTCTACATTAATGCCTTGGTGACCAAAAGCATTCTGCATTTTCTGTTAGATGCATGACTGAGTCATGCACTATTGGAAAAGAGAATTTAAAATGACAAGATAGGACAGAGCATATCCAAAGATCTCGAGAATTTTAACATGGTTCATAATGTTTTATTCTCGGTTTTAGTACATTTTAGTTTCAAATGAGAAATAAAATGAGTTTGTTTCTTGCTCTGGCGTACTACAGTGAGGGTTTTATTAGAAATGACCAGCTGAACAGATACACAGGCTTTTATTTCAAAGAACAGGATTATGATTCAGGCAGAAGAAATCCTGTCTCCTGCAGTTTCCTCTGCCATAAACATGGCATGCTACCAAACATAAAAATAAACCTCGTCAGCCAAATTATAGGATTTAAGTAATAAGTGCTAATAATATTACCAAGCAGCTCAAGCAAAGGCTGCTCTTCTTTGGTTCTGCCAAAAATTATAATCCAAAACAGTCTGATGATTATAAGCCTTAAAGCGGGGTGTTTGGCCTGCGGTTGCATTTATTTCAGTGAGCTGGCCGAGGCCTGAAGCTTCCCCGAACGGGCCTTGCTCCGTGCGGGTCCCCGTTCTGCATGCACGACGTGCTGCGTGAAGCAGCGCCCAGCGCTACTGTGCCGGAGCCGTGCCCCGGCAGGGCTCCTTCCAGCACCGAGACAAACCCGCTCACGAACACGGGCAGCGCGGGCAGCCTCTCCCGTGAGACTGTCGAGTAGGATGGCCAGCACCAAAATACTTTGTATTAAAAGTAGGAGAAGCATTTGCATAATTGAAAAGCAAAGTTCTTCCTTGTCATTTAAATATACCGCTAAATGAAGGACTCCAAAAATACCACGTGAATTCTATCGGAAAACATAACACTAGCATTGCTTTAATTAACCAACTGGGGCCTAGTGTCTCCAAATACTATGAATCCTGGTAGCTGTGACTCATATTTTTTTGATAGTAAGGCCTAGATTCACAAAATATCTGGATAAGCACAAAAATACTTTTATGGATCTGGTTGCTAAGCATTTTCATTCACTAAAATATTACAGATTTCAATTATTATTTATCATTATCAAAATATATGCATGCTAGCTTGTAGATAGTTCAGAATTCTTACTCAAACTATAGCAATTATGTTTGTTTGTATTAGAAATAAACACTGCCAGATACTACACTAAGCTACTATGATTCTGAAATATTTGGTAAACCTTAGAAAGAACTATGAATAAAGTCTTACCCCTTTTTAGTTTGGGTACCAGCAGGCTTTATTTCAGTGCGGTCACCAAGGTCCTGATCTCTGTGAAGGTGAGAAATACCTCAAATTAACCAAATGATGTAATTCAATTTAACCATTTCTAATTCATAGAATTGCTTACGTTAAAGAAGGAAAAAATTATATGCCTTTCACAAGGAAGACTCCCCATACACTTGAACATATATCACAATTGTTTCATATAATAAGTTTTTAGTTATTTAAGAAGATGCTTGTCTTACATCAGTACTTTTCAGCAGCTCTCCATTAAACATGTAACAAGGAACAGCATTACAAAGGAACAGCAAGATACTCAAAAATGTTCATGGGGGTTTAGGATAATCCAAGTCAGAAGGTCTCTAGCCCAGCCTCCTGCTCAGAGAAGGTGCAGCCCCAAGTCCGACTGGGTTGTCCAGGGCTTTGTCCACTTGTGTCTTGGAAACTTCTAAGGACACAGACTGCACCAAGTCTCTGGATAACCTGTTCCACTGCCGGCTCCTGCCCTCATGGGGAAGATTTTCTCCTTTTATCCAGTCTGAGTGTGACCTGTTTCAGCTTGGGCCCATTTTCTCTCATCCTCCTGAGCTCACAGTGAGTCTCGCAGGGCCCCACAGGCCTTTTCTGCACCGCTCAGCCCCGGATGGTAATCGCTGCAAGGGGATCTTCCCTACCCAGCGCAGGACTTCGCTCTTGTCCTTACTGATTCTTTTAAGCCCTCCTGCCCAGTCCTCCTGCCTAAGCCCTTCTGAATGCTAAGTCTGCCCTTGAGCTCATCACCCGGTTCTCACAATTTATAAATCTACTTTGTTAAATCTAATACAAATATGTGGTGGACTTGAATGTTATTAGCGATTCAGCACCTCCACTTTCTTCTTTATGTTTGGATCAAGGGCTGGATCACTGTGGATCAAGGGCTCTATACAGCCTCTAGAACCATATGACTGCATTTATACTAGCAAATGAATCCACTGGCTGTGAAAAAGCTGATATAATTGAAAAAAAATATCACTTTTTACTGAAAACTGTTTAAGATAAAAAAAAGGAAAACTAGTTTTCATTTGAAACTGAAAAATGACACTAAGAAAAAAAGAAGATTCTTTTTCAATGATCCATTTTTATGGCACTGCCCTCTTGTATCTAAAGCAGAAGTTCTAGTTTAATGGGACATTTGAAATGAACTTAGAGAACGGTGATGTTCACTCATTGACTACTTCGAGTTTCAGTAAAATAAAATCACTTTCTTCACAACAAATTATGTATATTTACTAGCACTTGTTTAATGAGGAGATTTAAAAAAAATAAGACTGTGGCTTACATCAAATCAAAGTATTAACCTTGATTCTCTTAATTATCATTACTGATCCTATTGATACTAAGATGTAACTAACCACAAGTATTTTAAAAGGGTGTAGGAGAAAATTATGACAGCCTTACATTTCATTTTTCTGAGCAGCTGTGTTTATTTCAGTAACATCCTCAAAGTCTTTTCCTCTGAAAAAAATAACCAAATAAAATAGTGTTATAAACCAAAGTGCAGTAAAAATAAAAAATATATTTATGCGTGCATTTAGAAGAAAACAGTGAATTATTGGATAAGTTTATGTTCAGAGTTTTTAGACATTTATGTTATTGACTATTATAAGAAAACATGTATATTTTTCTATCAGCAAGGTAAAGTTCTGTAAACTTAGAGTATTATATAGTATAGTTATACTTTATAACAGAAGAAGAAAATAAAAAGACTTTTTCTGTTTAACCATATCAATTGCAACTAAAAGGATTAATGGAAAAATATGATCTTTCCAAAGGATGTGATTAACTCACAGGCTCGGAGCTTAATACTTGTGCCCATTGTTAGAGTTCAAAATATGCTTTTTATTTAGACTAAAAAAAATCTATTTCTTAAGACAACATTTATAAACATATAGTTATTCACTTTTTTTTTTCTGAATGGCAATAACGGTTAGATTTTCTTCTATTTTTTTTTTCCAATTTGACTTTTCATTTTCATTTTTTCCCTACTTCTGCCTTAAGAGAAGCTCTCTTTTTCCACTAGTTAGAGTGCTTTCTATATGTCATTCAATTTTCTAATTTATTGAATATAGAACTCTTTAGATAGAGGTAAGGAGAAAATGCAGAAGACTAAGTTAGAATTGGCTTTGTTTAGACTTACTCAATAAGGTTGTTCCCTGAGGATCAAGAAAATTTTAGTCTGAATTTTACTTTTGCTGCTTTGCACATTTTAGCCCAGCCATGAAATTTAAATAGTAATAGAAATACTATTTTCAAAGGTTAAATATTTGTTTTTATCACAGATGTTCACTGGCCCATAGTAATACTTAGTGTAGCTCAAGGGAAATTGTCTCGTTCTGTAAGCTTCTTTAAGTTTCTCCAAGTCACCATGACTTAGCAGCTAACAGCATTTTTACTTTGTGCACGTGACTTTCGGTACTTTGAGAATCAGAGAACATAGACTGGCTTGTGAGGAAGATTTTATTTCGCATCCACAGCGATACTAACAAAAGCAATAAAAGTGTAGGATGAGCGTGCACACCCTGTTAGCTAGCCACTTGATTTACAGGGCACTGACGGCAAGCAGCCCTAGTAAGTGAACAAAAAACTGCAGCTTTCAGTACTGTAGCTGCAACTTTCAGCATAAAAATGCACGTTGAGCTGCTTTTCCCACTCCCTGACCTGTTCAGCTATACTTTATGGCTCCTAAGGAGCACCGCTTCTTCTGCACAACACAACCCTCAGGAGATATTAACTGGCTGCACTTGCGACGCTGCTCTAAGTTTCGTCCTCATTAAACATCCCCTGGACAGCGCTGCAGCAAGTCAGCAGGGCTGACACCCTGCACGTTCTCCCTGAAGTATCGGGCTGGTTCAAGGGACAGCTTATAAACTACGCCGCTTCTGGCTTCGGAGTCAGGTGCAGCGCAGGCTATTAGCGCTGAAAAGGCTGTTATTTCTAGGAAGATAAAGTGTAAAGTTGGGCAAACTGCAGGACTTGGTGGATGTGAACCAGGACTAGATGTACACGGCTTGAATACAGAATCTCAGTTTAGGCTCCATTTGGGAATTATGCGCTAAAAAGCAGCAGTGCAATTCATACCTTTTCCAATATTTCTGAAAGAGTCACGTATTAAAAGGGAGGAGACTCAATATGCAGTCAAATTTAAAGAATACTTATCCTTTAATACTAGAATATAGAGGTAGTGAATACAAAATCTTTCTTGTTGCTAGTAAAACTGTCTTTTGGAAAAATATTTTAGTGCCTAAGGATGGTAGAATCAAATCCTTTAAATATGAAAACATTCCTTTTATTTTTATTTTTTCCCCATGCAATACAAATGATGGAAAACAGAAAGCAGCATAAAAAACCTGGGGATATGCAAAGGAATTTAGGCTAACTTGTGGAAATACCTTTCAGATAAGGTCGGTGGTTGTGTAATGGATGCTGACGTTTCTCACAGGTCATTCAGAGGGACACCGGCTCCAAACCTACTCTTTCCAGACACAGCCATTACATCACTAGGGACACTGTGCCTGGGGGGAGTATTTTTAGAAACGGATGGGAATAAGGCAGGTCAAAGAGCCTGCCATGAGGAGGTCACGTTGTTTGGTGGCAGATTCGAGAAGATGAAACATTTCAACCCAGCCTTGGGACGCGACTGGAAGTTCTAGCAGTACCTAACTCATAATAACAAATATATCTTTTGTTCGTTTGTTTGCTGCATATATATACATAAATGAAATTAAACAGATAACATAAACTGAATAACTGAACACAGGTTTCCTTTGTGCAAAAGAATCTGTTCAAATCTAGTACATCCTCAATTTTAATTTGTTTATTTATTCATTTTTACTATAGTGTGCTATAGAATAAAAGTATAATCTTAGATCTTTATCCAGCAATGCGCTTGTATAAAAGCCAATTTTACAGAATCCCAGAATGGTTGAGGTTGGAAGGGACCTCTAGGAATCACCTAGTCCAACCCCCCTGCTCCAGCAGGGACACCCACAGCACGTGGCACAGGGCGGCATCCAGGCGGGTTTGGAAGATCTCCAGAGAAGGAGACTCCACAGCCTCTCTGGGCAGCCTGTTCAGATTTTACCAATCTTTTTAATTTTTTATTTTTTTATTTTAAGTGACCACACCCCATGAAAAAGTCTGTTTCTACCTTGAGCATCGCATCTCAGAGAACCACTTAAAATTACACTATGAATGTACAATAAATTCCTGCTTTGAAAGGCGGAAAATCTTATGCCCATTTATATATATATATTTAAATCACATAATATATTATTACCCATTGTGGACCTCACACTATAAACTGTGAGTTCTAATGATCCTCTCTGCTGTTTAGCCTATAGCTTCTTGCAAAAAACAGGATTAGAAATGTGACTACTCATGAAGACAGTCCAGTCAAAGAAAAGGCTAGCAGAGAAGATAAATAAAGTACCTCTGAAAAAGCTGTCAAGGCAGGCTACATGCAGAATTAATGGCTTAGTTTAACTCAGAAATCCTGTTCTGCCACAGCTTGGACTTTTCTGTCTCTCAGACACAAATAGAAAAGAGAATTACTCAGTGCTTGTGTGACGGTCTCTCTGGAAATGAGCTAATTTCTGAAAGCTTAGTATCGCTGACCCTGAGCCAACATGAACAAGACTTCATTTACAGAACAATTCTGTTTGGGGTTATTTCGTTTTATTAATGTTAGGTTTTTAATGCCTTTTTTTATTTGACAAAAGAGACCTTAAACAATATTCATGAACCTTGAAAGGTATCATATTGAAAACACGATGTAAGCAAAAGCATGAAAACCTGCCTTTTATTTTCTGTGTTTAATAACTTAGTGAAACTGAGCTGTGTACATTTTGCTTTAACTTTCCATCTGCATGTGATTTTTAACTCTGTTCACTTGAGAAAAACCCTAACACTTTCCATTCCTCTGCTCTGTCAGTTATATCTGCAAGTTTCACCTATTTCAGTGGATAAAATTCTGCAATTCTGGTTTAACTGATGACAAGTCAGATCACCATCAAAAGGAAAGCATAAATGAAGCCCACCCAGACACTCAAGCACAGTTAAAAGACTTTTTTCTGTCTTGAAAACATTCAGAAATAGCTTTAAATGTTATAGAAACAGGAAATATATGAACAATGCCTACAAGTTGAACTATAAGGAAGTCACTGGTTGTTTGATAAGTTCAATAAAAACTTTCTAGTATTCATTTTTGCAAATTCTAAATAAAATTAATAGAACAATCGGGGGGAAAAAAGATTTTTAAAAGTTCAGTCACATTATTCTAACAGTCCAGCTGGAGCCAAGTTGCAGTTAATTTGACACATGTACAATGGGAAAGAGCATGAGAAGAGACATTTTAAAAGTGTCTCTTCCCATTCATTTTGGATGGACCCCAGCCATATTCTTGAACTGTGCTTTTCTGATCACAGGACTTCTTCTTAGACTCTTGAGAGAATACAGATGAGTATGGGGAAGATAATCGCGGCTAATACTTACTTAAATTATAGAAATCTTGCTAAGGCCAAATCTTGTTCAAGATTTCCCTAATTCCTGCAGGCCTTTTTGCTTTATTACCTGGAACTCCACCATCACTCTGGGATGATACACAGACTCTTCACATAATATCAAAGTTACCAACACTGTAGGTGTGTTTCTGGACCAGGAACTGAAGGACCACAGGAATTTTAGAAGATGTGTTGTAATGTCTTTACTCAGTGGGACACTTTATGCCAGACCTCACGATAGCCCATGAGCCTTTACATCTACTCATTCTGTCATTGTAAAGCAAACAAGAGAGATATCCAATAAGCCATATACAACAGTGTTTATGGATCTTGGTCTTTTCTTGACTCAAAGCTCCGAGTGGAATTATAAATACTGACAAAGTGATCTCCTACTTTTAAGAAGATAGTGCTACTGGCACTATCTTTCATAGAGGCGCATAGAGCTTGAGTTCTGTAAAAGGTTGCATTCAAGTTAAGGGTAGCTACGTTGTATGGCTTCCTATGAACTCATAGGGATTTCATCAAGACTGTATCTCGTCACCATCACTATTGATACCATCCTCAGCTGACTGTTGGCTGTGCCAGAGAAAACAACTGCCCGAGGAATTTAATTAAACATTGTTCTGCTTCAGGGTCTGTGGGCGATACCGCTCTGGTGGCTCCTCTGCTGAACTGCTACAAGTGATGGAAAGCCAAACCGAGCAAGCAGGAATATGAATTCATCTGGATATCAGTACTACTGATCCAGAGGAACTACTAAATTAGTAATCTGCCCATAATTAACAAGCAGATTCCAACTGCAGCCTCAGCACTGACTTTTCTAAATGTAATACCAAGCAAGTAGCATCTGTTGTCTTTTCCAAGTGATCGTTCCCTATCCACCTCCCACAAAACATTCCGGTGAACAGCTTCATCCTCTGACACGACTGAGGATGCAAAGACCACACTGATGTAGTCCGGCTAACTCCGTAGGGCATTTCTGACCTAGTAACGGCAGCACAGAAGAAAGGACAGAAACAGGACAGAAAAGTTACAGAAACAATGGATTGCCAGCTGGACCTTCCAAATCTGAAACAGAAGAGTTCATCTAGAATACATCAAGTATTTTATGCATCACATTTAACAAAATTTAATATCACAGACCTGAGTTTTGATTCACTATCTGTGGCTGCTGTCCTTATACTAGACTTTGACATGTATAAATGAGAAAGAATAAAGTTCTGTGAGAGATGAGTGGCACTTATTCTTAGGCAGGGTGCATTTCCTTCCACACCACTATGCTCCCCTAATCAGCGCCAAAAGTCTCATTCAGACCTTTCATCCATAAGAGCCAAGGATGAGAGGACAGAAGAGCTCTGCAGTCAACTGTGAAAACCAATTTATAACCTGCCAAAACCACAGGGTAATGCTTAACCCAGAGGATGTCAGAGTTAAACACAGGGGAAGAAGCTGTGGATCAGAATGTTTTGCAGGAGGTGGACTGGGAAACATCACTGAAGAAAGAACAAGTGCTTATTCAGTTCTACTTGGAGGATATGTATGACCCAGAAAATACTGATTTAACTTTTCAGTTTGGAATAATGGGCTTAGATCTCTTTACATAAACTCTTCAATTCTAAGTCATTTATATCAACATGTAGAAGAGCTGTAAACCAGCACTCCATTGAGAGCCAAAAATTGGATGGCAAAAGGTCTCTGTCACTAGAAAGTAAAATAGTATTTTTGCCTTCTGCCTAGGAAAAAGGCATCTAGAAACTTTTAAGCTACTTTTCCCAACCAAATAAAATGGTCACTATAGCCGAAGCCAGAGACGGCTGCAGTTAGGACTGTTAAGCTATGGCTATGCCTGTCAGTCCTGTTTTAGTATCTTTTCTTCCAACACTTTTATAGTTACACAAGGGTCTTTCAGAACATTTTAGAGGTTTGATGAATCATTATATAGTCTATAAAAAGTCAAAGTAGATCAAGAAGGTATTGCAGTGAAAAAGGCACACCAGAATACTATGGGATTTGTGCCTTTTTCTCATTTCGTGCTCTTCTCATTTTGGTCATCTCAGGTTTAGTCCGATCTGAGAAAAATTTCTAGGGTGTTTAAGCAGGGGGACAGGCACCTCCAAAGGACCACTGAATTCACCTTAAGAGTCTAGCTTATTTTAGATGTCTATCTTGAAATAGTGCATTGCTGGGCCTACTGGAGAACATTTAAACTAGTTGCCTAGCTTAAGTCAGATGGAGCATAATTCAAGTTTTCTTATCTGTGTTGGTAATTGTGTTGGTTGGAGGGAGCACGTTTTAGTCTAAAGAATTACACAGCATCAACTCCGAGTAGGTAAGGCAATATTTTATACTACATTTTATATACTTTCCTATTGCCTACCATTTTGCTTTATGAGTAACTCAGTACACCCATCAGTGATGAGGAGATTCCCTCTTTAGCTGTGCCAGTAGAGTTAATGCAATTTTTTGGTATCACTATGTCCCTGAAACTAGTACAGCCACCGAACTTTTAGGCTGTCCTTTATCACATTTACTTAGTTTGAAGCCCTCTCAGTAAAATGTCAGTTGTCAAACAATTGATGTGAATGAAGTTCTCTTTCCAAAATGTTCTAAGATACTTTACTTACCAATAAATAAATAAAAATAGATAAAAGGAGGTTGGGGACAGGCAGAAGAAAAAAAGGTGACATTCAACAGCTATTTCATAGGAGAATATCACTGCAGCTATTATTACACTCATGCAGTTTTAATCCTGTTGTTTAAGAGGTCCCAGTGATCTGAAGTTTGTCTTATCCTCCTCACAAATCACCAGCCTATCTTGGAAAGTTCAGTCTTCCTAAAAACACACCATAGAAAACTGCTCAGAAAGGTGTTTTGTACAGGGTTATGCCTGGTACAGCTCCACTCACGGCTGCACTTATCTAAGGCAAAATCCAGAATCTCCCTGAGGAGACAAGACAGCACCCACCAAGCTGGGGAACAAGCACAGAAATAGAGGCATCTGCCCAGTTGCTGCAGAAGGAGAGGGAAGTGCTGAAGCAGAGCGCGGACTAGCAGCAATGCCAAGTCTGAAGACTCCCTTCCCGCTCTTGACAGGCAGAGGCAAAGACTGAGCCTGGCAGGAATCCACTAACACCTAGTGCTGGGCAGCAGCCAGCCAGCCTGACACAGAGGAAAACACACCAGAAATGCTGGGACACCACGGGTTAGGCGACCTGGGAAGATTGTTCAGGCACAGAAACATCCCAAATTACTAGAGAACAACCTTTCCAACTGGTAAAAGCCTGAAAATGCACCTACATGTTCCTTCAACCTCACACTCCTGGCAGCTCTGTAGCAATATAGATGTTTGTTTGACTTTATGATCTTAATTCCACTGATTTGGAAACTTCCAAATACCTTACTTTTTTTTTCCTTATTTTTTTTTAAACATTCGCTGTTCAGAGTTGACAAATACTGACACAGAAAAATGTGTCATTGTCTTAAGAACTGGTTTAAGCACAGATAAGTAATTTGTTTTTTCATGATAAATGAAAACTGGTAACATATCTCAGTTCAAATAGGAATAGCTTTAAAAAGATACATAATAAATATATATACAAACCATCATCTAAATTTGCTACTATCTGACAGGAGTAATTATACTAAATTACCTCCTATAGAAGTAATATTCAAGGAACTGTAACTCTATAATTACAAATATATACTTTATAGTTTATAATTCTAAAGAGCCAGGAACTGCAGCAGAGATTTTGCAGTCAGTACTAACGGTGAAGAAAGATTGAAATGTATTGAAAAATTTCATGTTGAAATTAGAAAGAACACTAATCTCTCTTATCTACTGAATCATGTACATCAGATAAGAGAAATCTTGTCATGTGTAATCAAAACCTTTTCATCATATACTATTAAATAAAATGTAACTATTCAAATATATGCCATTTGTTCAGAAGTCACACCTCAGACCCATCATTTACTACCAAAATAAATATATAATTGCAAAAAGCTAATAGAATAAACACATACATTATTTTGGAATATCCTTGATGCTAGAAATTGCATATCTACATCTGCAAACATACAAATAGAGAGCTTAAAATTTCTTCTGTCTGTTATAGTTAGAATGGAAAAAAGTTGCCCTTTTGTAGAATGCTCCTTTATTAAGTCCTGTGCCCCTGCAGACTTAGGGCCATTCACTGGTAGCAGAGAGGCTTTCAGCGCTGAGAGATCTCTCCACAGTTTTTTAATATGATTTGTGTTACTATTACCTCAAAAGCTTCTCAGATATTTCCAATGCAAATTCTAATATATGTATGCAAAATTCAATACAGATTCATTAATTCCACATTTTATGAGCTGCCATAAATATGACCTTTAGACTAATTCTGCATCTTTTTGTGGTATGTTTTTTTTCTGCAGTAGCAAATGCAGCCAACTGTGCCAAACACTGTTATTTCTTCTAGATATCACATGCTAAGAAAAAACAGACAAATACAAGTGAATCCTGTCTAAAAGTATTAGAAGGAAATATATATTTTGTTTCCTAACAGTAAGCACTAATGAAAGACTGACTGATTGACAGAATACCCTGAGGATGTTTGAAATGTCTTAACAAGATTGCCACAGAACATACTTCTTAGTGTATTTTTTTTCAACACCTGCATTTAATTATCATAATAGCTACAGTTCTGTAGTGTAAAAAGAAAAAGTGAGAAATACTCTCCTCGAATTTCCACCGAGATGCAAGTAAAACACACAAAGTACCTCATAAGCATTGATAAAAGACCCATAGTGCAAAACAGGAAAATGCTTTTGTACATATGCATTGAAGTGTTCATATGTTGCCACCTATGCAAAGATCTGGAGATCAGCTTTTCAGCTCTGAATAATGCACAACACAATATAAAATAGTATATTCTATATAGTTTTATGGAATATATGGGTGTTATTTTTTCCATATATGGAAGAAACCACATCCAAGTGTTCTATCTGAAAACAATGCAAAAATTGTCTTTTGCATTAACAGAAGCAGGCCTTGCATGGAACAGTGCACAGCGAATCTTACATTTTTTTACTCAAAAGCTATACAGGATTTGACATCCCTTTCAGGTGAATTCCTTCCAAAAGACTTTCCTTGTATTACTGAACAGTTTCGTAGAGAACCAGTTGCCATACTCCGTCTATTTTATGGTGGAATTAATTCACTCCAACATTAACATGCTTACCAGGATACAAATAGTGAAGTAAATACGTCTTTAAAAAGCACAACTTGAAAATGTTTCAATTCCAAATAAAAACACATAAAATTAAATGATTTTACATACGATAAGCTTTGCCCTAACTAATGGCAGTGGTACTAAAAATATTTTTCATGCAACTCTTAGCTTTCATTGTGTGTCACAACAGTTCTTGCCAGGGGTGTAATATTTGTATGGGATCTTTAACATAAGAGAGCAATTTCTGCTGACAGCTGCTTCATGCATTTTTGGTTAGCATAAATTTAGCAAAATTTGTACATTTGTGAAACCCGCACCTCAGTAGCAGATGGATGGCGTTTGAAACGTGAGCCAAATGTAAAGGAATCAGCAGGAGCGCAGGGCTGAATTCCGCCCGCTAAAATTACCGGCTACTTATAGTTTACACACCGACATAAATAACTACTGCTGCGTTGCCACAGTAACTTGAGGACCAGTCAGATACCATTGCTGCAGCTCTCTGTCGATGGAGGAGCTGGTGTACACGGCCTGATGTGCTAATGAGAGCCGCCGGGGGATGATGAATGTGAACTGATTGAAGATGGGGACCAAATACGTCTTTAACAAGCCTTTATGAATGAAGAATGACTGCGACTTCCCTAGTTAATATACTGCTGCGTTTAGTTCCCTAAGATCTCCCAGATTTGCTGACAGGAAAATGCTTCACTGAAGTATTGCTTTTTTTTTTTCCCTAGGGATTACACTGTCAGATTTCTTTTGGTTGTATTTCTTTATTATCTGGGAGGAAGGAGGGACTCAAAGTAATACCCTCCAAATAGCATAAACTGTGGCTCCAGACCTCAGAAAATTCTAACTTTGTGAATCAAGTGAAATAAAATTAGTTAATATTACTTAATTTTAATATTTGCACCTTTCAGCATTTCCAATTAAAAATGAACTACTGTAATTCTCAGTGCATATCTAGAATCATCCAATTCATTCCTTTTTTAATTGCACATTTTGTCATTTTATTTTGGTCAGGATCACATGGTCACATTTTTTTGCACAGGCACTACAAATTGTTTTGAAAGACTTACCATTTCCCTAAGTGTAGGGCCTTACCATTTGCTGGAACTTCAATAATTGCTATTTCTATGGTACTTTCCACCAATAACTTTCATGGAATTCTGTACACTTTCCAAGGTACAGTATTCCATATGCTGTCTAACTCGCACCACAAGAAGCAGTCCATCTGTTTAAATGCACTAATTTTGTTACTTGAAATGGTGTACTTTTTTCTTATTTTGAATGGTAACAGTATCTTTCACAGAAAGGGACTTTTTATATATGCAGCAATGTGTTGATATTCCCTTTCCCACAATTTATTCACGGGGAAACTAAAGTACAAAGTGTACTGCATGATCCATACTACTGCTGCTAGTCTGCGGCAATTATCTATATACTGCTTAGAAGGATGCAGTCTAGACATACTGAAAGAAAAAAAAAATACAAACAGACAAACAAAAAAAAGCCCAAGTAATAACTGAGATAACACAGGAAGCCAATGGAACTCAAAATTTGTTCTTCCAGGCCAATAGACAAGGCTAGATAAATCCTGCATTTGTCTAATACTGACTAAACCAAATAAGCTATATGAAAATCAAATAAATCTGTTATTTCAAAATCACCTTTAACAATACAGTTACGTCTGCTTATTTTACCTTGTTGCAGCTTGATCATCTGTGTCGGTCTTTTTGGCAGGTTTCTGAGAGGTCACCTGTTCTGGTGAAGAGGCCGCCCTGCAATAAAATGAAGAAAACATGCTTAACGCATGGGAAGATACGTGAATATATATTATATCACTTAGATGGGCTGTTTTTCTAGCTTTTGTTCCATTTCTAGCAGTGTAACCAAAATGAGTTAGGATTATTTTCAGAAACTTTTTCCTATTTTTTTCTTTAAATGTGTATCTAAATGTGTGTATCCGTAATGTTTCAATGTACTAGATTAATGAAGCCATTGAGCTTCTTGAACAGCTAGTATTCCAATACTTTTTATTTTATTTTTATTTTTTTTATTCCAAGGCTGTTTCAGTAGCACTGGCATGATAATAAAGTGGATTTCTTTTATATTTCAGATAATTTCAGTAATAAAAGAAATCCCAAAGAGTAGATGTGATTGTCTCTTTTGATGGATACTGTGTGAACAGGCTGAAAAATAGTGGGTTTTTTTTTGTCCTGGTTTCCTAAGGAAATGAGATTGTGCACACTTTTGTCTCTCTGACATACATTTGTCAGTCTCTTGCAGTTACTATTTTTAATCCACCAGCTAATAGCAAGCAAGAGGATTAGATACCTTCAGGATATTAGCATCCACCACTTTCATGGAAATCAGCAGCCCGACAAAGCGAAAAGACTTAAATCTGGCATTTCACAATAAGCTCAGCTGCTTTCTGGCAAAACTCCCGGCCAATTAACATGTTTCTACCAGCCAGCTGTACGTAGATCCATTGCTCTGTGCAGCCGTAACACGTGCTGCTTCTTGCTCAGGCAGTAACTCAGAGAAGAGAGACAGATGAAGGTATTGTAGGGGTTATTTAAAAGCTTATAGTGAGTGATCAGAAACTGGAGGAAGTCCTGAGGCTTAGGAGATGGCAAAGACCAGAGAGCAATGCAAAGACTGAAGCGCTGCAAAGGCGGAAAGAGGGAACCAAAGACATTGCCATGGGGGAGGACATGTAGAGGTGGTTGGGGTATTCGAGAGAGTGTCTAAGAGGGGGAGGATAAGAACCTAGGGGGAAAACAAAAGAAAAAAACTCACATCTGTACAAGAGAACTTTCTTCTGTACTACCCTAAGTCACAGTAACGATAATAAATGTGTATCAAAATGGCACTCTTTTGATATACTCATATACTCACATAGCATTTACATTTTTGAGCTATTTGATTCCTATCGATATTCCCACAGAGGTCAATATAACTATTCAGAGAGTTATGTGCAAAAGTTTTTGAGAAGCAATTTTTGTCTAGCAGTTGTCAGAGGTAACAAGAATGTGACAGAGACCACAGACACAAGAACGGTTTGCATGGCTACTTTCCAATGAGACGCAAATTACTAACTGCTCGCAGTGCTCTGCATCTCTTAACTGCATCGTATTAAACCACAGCTAAAATCCATGAAACCCTTTCCTATCATTGCTTATCCATATGCACATATGAGCAGGTCTGTCACTACCAGAATAGTTTTAAATCATGGGAAGGGAGAAGAAAGGGAGAAGGGGAGAAAAAGGGGAAGAAGAGAGAAAAAAAAAAGCCAATAGAACTGGAAATGAGTGAATGCTCCTTGAGTTCATCTTCCTACTAGGATGGCAATAATCTCATGACAAGTTTGGCAGCTCTCAATCAAAAGCCATGAAATTAGAGGTAGGTTAAGCAATCTCTTTCTAACTCAGGCCATGTGAAATGTACATTAAATTAATTAAATTTATAAACTTATTTCTTAAATTACAGGAGCCTTTCACATGGACACTCAAATCAGCTTAATCGTACCTTACATTAATTCAGTTCATGTTTATGCCTCCTATTACAAGCCCTTGCATGTGTAGAGCTCTTTAATTTATGAGTTTCTCTTTCTTTTGCTTACCCACTCTCTTTTTCATTCACTGTTTGCCCTCTAGGATACCAATTTGGTATAAAAAAATTGCATTAGCTATATAACAATAAATTGTGGAATTAAAATTATGAAATACTTTTTAATACTTTAAGTAGTTGCAGCTCTTTCCTTTTTTCCCCAATGTAAATAAATATACACTGAAAGTTGTAAAAATATATGAAAATAATTACATATACAATCTCAGATTGACTGTTCAAGGAAATTTCTTAGACAAGTTACACAGCTTTTGTATTATAAATAAATGTTAAAACATATTCAATATTTATGCGTGGAATAGGTTGTTTTTAAAGCTATTATGAAGTAAAGTAAGCAAGACATACACTGTGGGAGCTTCTGAACTTTCTGAAGAAGAGGTCCTGTAGAGAGAGGAATAAGCATTTCAGAAACAAAGTAGCAAATAGAATCAAAACACTTTGCAATAATTTTTCTTTTCCATGACAAAGCTTAATAAAGAATTTAGCTTCTTAGTATATCTATATTGTGATGATTTTTTTTTCCAAAATAACATATTTATTTCTAATATTCTAATCTCATGCTTTATATGTTACTAAGACAACATTCTTCAGCTGACATGTTCTTCAATGACATGTTTTCAATACTCAGTTCACAAAGACAAAGGACAGCTACAGTGAGCTGTCTATAGTCTTAGCTTCAATTGCAATTTCATCCAAGTTTTTGGTAAAGTATGCTTAATCTGCATGGAACTGAGACAAGGCCCCATAAAAGTTCACATGTCATGCTCAAACATAGCAGCCTAGAATCAGGTCTCAGAATCTAAAAAGTAAATAAATAATAAATCTAGACAGGAAACAAAGAAAAATCTCAGTAGACGATCCATGCTTATATAACTCCATTTCTGAAGACTGCAGGATAAATGGCTGCTCTTAAATGTGAAGAGAAGACATGGCTCTTTGCTTTATTTGTCTTTAAGACTGATGGTGACCTTTTCAAATCGTGGTTATTAGCTTCTAGAGTTGGCACTTTATTTCCTTAAACTTACTTCAGGCAAATAAAAGTGTATCCTTTGGTGACGATTATGATTTATAGCAGTATTTGGAGTTTCAAATATCTCTTATATCTTCAAAGCACTTATCAAGGATAAACTAATTAATCATTAAAAGATCATCATTGTTTAAGTATCCTTGGTGACATCACGCTTGATAGATGATCCAAGAAAGGCAAGGGTCAAGGAAGATTAGTTAAAAATATGCCTCTACTTCTATTATCCCAAAACTAGCAGTGTACAGGAGTGATCTGGTATTTAATGATGAGAATCCCAGCATCTTGGTGGTGCTGGGCAGGCATTATACAGAGGATGCATCCTATGCTTTCAGAATTATTGTGACCATAGTGTGATACTGAAATGAAACCAGAAAAATTTAACACAATCTATACATACAGACACACACACACATATATATGTATATATATAAAAAAGTAAGCACTGACTTAAAACAAAATTCCAGTAGCCAGGAGCTATCTTTCTCGAGTGCCGAGTGATTCTGAATCTTCACCAAACAGATGGATAGTAATAAACACAAGCTAAGAATAAAAATATTGCTAACCTTGTTTTTTGATTTTATTTGGGTCAAGGCTAGTCACATTATAAACTCAATAAAACTACAAAAGTAGTGTAACTAGTCAATGTATATAATTTTTAAAAAAAATCACAGTCTTTAAGGATTAAAATCTGTTATGTAAAAGAAAATAAAAACAGTAATAATAGTAGCTATTGAATTACGGTATATTTGCTCTTATTCCACCTGTAAGAAGCTGAGGCGTTTGCACTAAGCTTCAGCCAAATCAGAACGGACAGCGGTACAAAACTAAGGGAGCAGCCCAGGGAGGCAAAGATAGAACTTCCCTTAAAAATGCCATGAACAGGTTGCATTCTTGTTCTAATGTACACTGCAACACATTAAAGTCATAATCTTATGCTTTCCTCCATAAAATGAAGAAAAGGGAACTCAACATCTTCCTTTCCATCGTGAAGCACCAGAATACTATCACTATGAGATGTGCTGGAGAGGGCAGTCGATAGAGCCCAAACAAACCAGGTGTAAACAGGGGTAAGTTGAAGGGCATATTCAGCACCTCATCACTCAGATTCCAGATGGAGATGGCAGGCACACATGGTGCTCTGGACGAGAAAAGCAATAAAACAAGCCCAACATCACCGATTCGCAGGTCTCTGCTGGACTCCCACATGTTTATTAGGAAAATTCTCATGATTTATGACCGTAAATACAAGAGGCTCCTCCTCTTGTTCTGCATTTCTCTTGAAGCCTTAGATGTTCTATAACAAAAGTAAGTAAAGTGAGGTATGGTATGTCTGGAAATTATTTTATAGGCACAGCTCTAAAAGCCAGGTATTAAGGGATGTTAACTGCACTCCTTTGCTTCTTAACTCCTGACACTGCTCACTCACTGAACTTTTGCACAGTGTAGAAATTGCAAATTAAAAATGAAAGAGCATGAAAGCTAAAAAAAAATCCAGGTTCTAAAGTATTTTTAATTGGAATTTTAAAGAAAAATATATTCTATCCCCATTTCTATCTGAAAGCTTATTAACTCCGAAACTGCTTCAGTAACAATATACCTCATAATATTTCTAATACTAATACATATAAATATTATAAGGATATGTTTGTATTCTACAGGAAGTAAAATGGTTGGAGAGCAAGCATACAGTAAAAACTTTTACAGTAAATTGCAAATAAATAAATTGTGGTCAGACTTGGGACCCAAGATGGCCTGTATGAAACAGAGATAGTTTTCTTTGCAATAGCTATCTCTTTGCAAGAAAAATCATACACATTTTATATCTAGAATAAAGTCTGAAAATGTTGAGAAGAATGATTAAAATGCTGAAGTCAGCAGAAGAGTACGTTTATAATTACATTAAAAATGTATTTCTTTATTCCCCCTCCAAAAATAGTGAAAGCAAAACCAAATCAAGTGAAATTGTACAGGTTGACTATTGCCACGATGATGATTTATTTCAATTCATAGTACATTTGAAAAACTAGTTTCAAGACTACATTTTGTGTCAAGTTTATAAAAGCTTTCAAACTACCTGTTATTATTCCTTTAATTATCTATAAAATCAAAATTATGTTAGAGACAGAAAGATCGCTGTTTACGGGGACAGCATGACAGCTCTTCTGTGACCCAATTCAGTCCAGTTTTGAAGACACTCTTTGATGTTATTTATGACTTGCCTAAATTATTGGGTAGCTCAACAGCTTTGCTATATTTTGGTAGGTTAATATATACAGACATCTATGAACAATACATTAACAGCTCTATATAATTATATATTATTACATACATATATAATTATATGTGCAAAAGCATAAACTACTAATAGCCTACCAGAATTTTTCAAAAAAAAAAACATGTAATTAAGGTGTTCTGATACATTGCTATAAAATAGTTGCCAGAGGACTCAGCTCTTGATCAGCTTTAAGCACAAACTGAGTAGTAACTTTGTTCCTACAAAGTTTTAAAAACAAATAAATAAATAAGAAATGGTCCTGCAGGGATAATGAAAAGAAGGTAGAATGGAAGGGAAAGAGAAGAGCAAGGGTAAATGAAGAAAACAAGAGTCCCATGGAAGAAATACTGTATGGCATCTCTTGATAATATAGATAACCTGATAACTTGATAGTGTAGAAAGGGGGGTCAAAGGTTCTCATCTAGATGAATCTCCTATCTCTGGGTAGAATCAATACTACTTAATGTTGGTCTGCTTTTCACTACAGTAGTCCCTACAGTCCTCCAGTGATAGATTTCCTAGGCCACGACCAACTAGGGTATCCTACCTAGCAAAACAATGTATCCATTCAATTTTGTTTTGTCTAATTACTGTCATGGGTGTGCAGCCTCTTACATGAGTCTCATGCAGATTTTGAGGTTATGTCCACACTGGGAACTAAAAGGAGGCAGATTTAACTCCTGGCTGTTATGTCAAATAGGAGCAATGGATTTCTGCCCACTTCCTCTGAGCCACTCTGCAGCGGATTGGTCTAGTGGAGGGTTAATTGGTATTGATTTGGACTGCTCCGAGAACAAAGCTAACATGCATTGCAGAAAACCAGGAATTCAACACCGTAGCTCAGTCTCTTGGGTTCTTTCATTCTGGCAGCACTGATGTAATCTCAGGCTGTCAGCAGCTCACAAACTCGAACCCCAGTCAATGCCCAACGAGTACTTAGGCATGAAACACTCTCTCTTCCTATGCCATCCTATTCAGAAAACTCAGCTCCTCAAAGAACTGACCTGTTTGCTCAATCCTGAAATCAGCTCAAGGTTAGAATTAGCAAAAAAACAAACTAACAAACAAAAATACAAAGGCAAAAAAAACACACCTACAACAAGAAAAATAAACTATCATCAGTACTTACTCTTTGGTTTCCAGTGTATCTGTGGTGGTCTTAGAACTCGACACTGGTGGAGGCAGCCAAGATTGCCTGTCAATGTTAACAAACAAATTCCTGAGTATGAGTATATAATGTTATAGGGATGGACAGCAGTTTGAATCTCTTCAAACATTTTGGATGTTAGAAACTCAAAAAAAAAAAAATGGTGCTTTGTAAGTGTTCGTAGCATTTCCAATATTATTCATATTTTGAAATACATGGTAATTTTAATTACTGTTGTGAGAAAAATATTGTCTGACCCAAGATGGTGCTGTGTGCAACCCGAATGAAACAAATGTGGATTATTCTTGGGAGGGACAATCAGATAGAATGTACAAATGAAAGGGTGACAAACATCAGCTCAAGAAACAAATTTGGGATGGTATTAGAGGTCACATAAACATCACATGCACTTTTTTTTTTTTAAACTCTTCCAAAAGAATCAATCTACCAATTGTTTACTGGGAAGAAGCAATTGCACTATAAAGAGTGAATTCAGTTTTGGCTATTCATGTTTCAAAAACCCTGAAGACAATTACTGAGCTGAAAACATCATAAACTCCCACAAACAAACATGGGTGTTAATATGAGAATGAGGACATTTTAATTTCTACTTTTTTCACAATTCTACAGAAAGAATGCAGAAATTGCTCCTGGAAAGGCTGCACAAATGCCCAGCAGTGCATTTTAAATTTAAAATGCAGTTCTCCGTTCTACGACTACTTTTTCATTTGTTCACATAATATTATATAAAATCCCAAATTTTAAAGGTAGTTAGTTGTACATTGTGCATACTATGGTTCATCTGTAGTAAAATAGTTTGGCGTGAGAGAGTTCAACTTGTCCTCAGTACAATAAGCTGCAATACTTTAATTTTGGTAGCAGACACTAAAAAGGTATATGCTTGCTGAGTTAGGGACTAGGGCAGAGAACTAACATCTGTTGAACTACGTTCACATGGCTTGTGGACAACGACCTTTTGGCACCATGCTGCTCCCATGGGGAAAAGCCAGAGCATGCAAAAGCTTTTTGAAGTTTGCTGAAGAATTAAAGCTTGCCAGAGGGCAAAATCGATAATGCTTTTTGAGAGACATTGAGATCATCAGACATTGATGCGATATAACAGATTGCTATATATCCTCTGGTGGTCACACAAAGGTGGCAGTGAATACCTTTTCTTTTTGACAGGAGAAGTAGCAGCAGTGTTTGTGGTTGATGTGCTAGGAGTCCAAGACTGCCTGTAAAGGAAACACATTTAATGTATTAATTCATCTTCCCAGAATCCCAGAACGGTTGAGGTTGGAAGGGACCTCTAGAGATCACCTAGTCCAACCCCCTGCTCCAGCAGGGACACCTAGAGCACGTGGCACAGGGTGGCATCCAGGTGGGTTTGGAAGATCTCCAGAGAAGGAGACTCCACAGCCTCTCTGGGCAGCCTGTTCCAGGGCTCTGGCACCCTCACAGGAAAGAAGTTCTTCCTCACATGGAGATTAAACTTCTTATGTTTCCTATTTGTATCTGTTAGCCCTTGTCTTGTCAGGGCCACCACTGAGAAGAGTTTGTCCCCATCCTCCCTACATTCACTCCTGAGGTACTTGTACAGATTGATCAGATCTCCTCTCAGTCTTCTCCAGGCTAAACAGACCCAGCTCGCTTAGTCTTTCCTCTTAAGATAGATGCTCTTTTCGCTTAATCATCTTAGTTGCTTCACTCTGGGCCCTTTCTAGAAGCTCAATGTCCTGCTTGTACTGGGGAGCCCAGGACTTCACACAATACTCCAGGAATACCACACTTATCTTAAAAAAGTTAAATGAGAAAATAAGACTAAGAAATGATATCTGCTATCTGCTAGTTGGTGTAATTATGGTTATATATGCCAATGATATCAGATTTGAGACATGTTAAGGAATTCTTATGCTTAGAGGATAGATGTGTCCTTACTTGATACTCAAAGTCATTTTTGACTTCTGAAAATCTTGACTTCTGTACCTACGTTTCACTCTAAAATATTAATATATTCATTTTTCATGCATTAAATTGTTTCTTATTTAGTATTCCAATGCTGTTCTATTTTATTATATGCTTGCAAAAGAATGTAATATTCCTCATATTCCTAACTACATACATTCCAAGTCAGTTATTTTTCTCATCAGGTTTATATTAAAGCTATTGTCCTGTCCCTTACTTTTCTAATGTAACTGAAGAACAGAACTTTACAAATTATTTCATTGCTCTCTGTCAGGACAAGTTACGTATCATTTAAATCTCACATAAATCCTTCTCCAAGATTCACAATTGGTCTAATTGTCTCTGGACAAAACACCAAAGCAAACCTATATGATGTTTAATGTGCCATCATCACCATGATTTACAACATAATGATGCAATATCATTATTCCAAAGAATCACCTCCCTTGTACTCCACATGCCAGAGTCACTAATTCACCTTTCAGAGCAAAAACACCACACTTCACATGATGATTTTTAATCGCTATTCTTAGGTCCCTGGCAACTATGCTGAATGCAGTTCGTTACTGATAGAACTGTATTAACAAGTGATGAAGGCACATGAGGATAACATTTGCCTCTTTACATTTATAAATATGATGCTGCAATCTTCAGATTACTGAGTTTTTTAAATAATTTTTTTTAATAAAAAGTTCAATAAGTTAAGATCTGTAAGCTCTTTAGAAACTAAATTTTAGTATTGTTTAGTCATTTTACATAACTAATCTGGTCACCTCTAAAATCATAATGAAAATGTATATGTCAAATATTTTGTATTAACTTGTTTTAAATGACAAATTGGCTTGAACCTGTTTTATATTAAAAACTGACTTTCTGACAAAAGAAAAATCTTTCAATTAAACCACGTGTTTTCTGGTTGCTTTCATTTGCAAAAAAAAAATTTCCCCCTTCCTACCAAAAAAGAGTGTTTTTTTTCTTTCTGTTTTTTTTTTTTTTTAAACACTTTTGCTCCCTGCTGTTTTGGGGAACATACCTGCACTGAACTATGTTTTCAAAACACCTTTTCTTTCTTTTCTGATTTTAAAATATAAAATTTCTTACATAATTGTTCTGATGCTTAGCTGGGCAAATCTAAGCAGGTATTTCTTTTCAATCTATGTGTAGAAATATGCATTTTTAAAGAACAAGTCCTGTATCCAAATGTGAAAGACATCACTCTAAAATACATTTCTTCCTCCCCATGGGCTGTGAAAAGAGCTTACTCAGGCATAGACGCCTACATACCAGATGTCAGACAGTGAAATGAAGCCAATTAAGCCATATTATTTCCCATGTCATCTTGGCATATGCATACAATTAAAAGTAAGACATAATATTTAGATGATAAGAAAGCTTTCAAAACCCATACCTGTTGCTTTGTTTATTATCCAGAGTTGGGAACTTATTTATTTTGTCAGCATCACTTCTATCTGGGATTCTGAAACAAAACCCACAGAATTATTTTTCATAATTTTTGAATTAAATTAAAAGGTGATGTATCACTTTGTCTTCTGTACAGATTATAAATTACTCATCGTTACAACAGGTACAGAGCAGACGCTGAATTAATATAAATTTAGTGCATTACTATTTCAAAAGCCTAATTAGCTAACTAAAAAAAAAAATGTTTTAAAAGGTTATGTTCAAACACTAATTGATAAATATATTCTATCACGATTTATTGCTGTCACAGTTAATTTATTATTAATTCTTCGAAATTAGATCAGAAAGGAGCAAAATCTTTCAGTAAAGCAGGACAATAAATTTAGAACATAAGCCCTCTCCCTCCCCTCCCCCTCGCAATACCTTGATAGATGTAATAGCTTGATTATCTTTATGTCTTCTAGAGACCAATGTGATGTGAAATACGTGGGTATAGAATCCCTCATAAAGTACAGTAGTGATATACAGGAATAGCTTCTATCACCGAAATTATGTATTTGTACTTATTAAATTATTGTACAAAATAGCTATGTGATTTTTCAAACTTTTTATAGATTCTATAGTTGTTCCCCAAAACCCCTCCAAAATTTTACAGCAAGTAGTATGTAGTTATAATACTTGACATGTGGCTTGCATACAGTGAGTTTAATTCCATACATGGGTCTTGCTTTAATAACAGTGTAAGGACTGTAAAAAGCTCCATTATAAACTATTGTACGTTCAGAAACATAGATTACTAAATTGAGAGGTTTATCTTAAATATATAGCTAGAATAGCAGAAAATATTTTGAACTAAAATTTAAATATAAAAATTACTTAATTTTAATCAGCTATTCCCTTCTGTATACTGAAACTATAGATACAAAGCAATTAAATGTAGTACCAATAATCTAATATGAACTGCTGTAACAAAATATTTTTTACTTTGCTTTCAGACAAGTATCATAGACTACTATTGCATTTAATGGAACCCTAAAAAGGTGTTTCATGATACAATGTGTGTCAGTATATACACCATTTTTGTTATTTTGTGAGGGTTTTTTTTTTTTTTTTTTTTTTAACCTCCCAAACCTTAAATATGCCTGTGCAATCAGCTACTTCCTATCTCTGGTAACTCCAGGAATATTTGCCTGTGATCAGCAGTTACACAGAAGATCACTAGAGGTCTCACTAAACCTGATAACACCACTGCACAACAAACCTGAACAGTTCTTCTGAACCATAACTATCCAGCGAACCATTAGCTTTCACTTCATATGAAACTGTTTTCAAAATTATACATGATATATAAACAATAATTACTGTATTTGGTCATTTTAAAGAAGATCTAAAGGGTACATCTGGCATCCTACTCCAGTACTGAATAAAGTAGCAGATGTAGTGAAAAAAAAAAAGTATAACATAATCTTTTCCTTGTAAAACCTTCCAGCTTCCAACAATCCACGTTTGAAGGATTTTCTGATGAGGTATTTGTACACAAAATGCTGTCTCCAGCAGAAATCTTTGGACCAGCAATTTATTAATTCATTTAACCTTTCTCTGAATTAGTTCAAACTTTTGGCCTCTGAAATATCCCACAATGTCTTATAGTTAATGCATATGTTAAGGGAAGAAGTTTTTGTGGTTCATGTTTTGCTTTGTTTGTTTTAAATCACTATTAGTCATTGATTTGAATGTCTCCTCATTCTTACAATAAAACAAACAGTAAATCTTAATTCCCTCTCTTTTCTTTTTCCCTACATCATTCTCTTTCCTCACAGAGATATCTTTGTCTCTTTAGATGGGAAAACCGTGCTTGTATTTCCTTGTACTTGCACCCAATGGTGCAAATGAGTCACCCTCAACATTGATATCAGATCCTTAGTACTGAAATTGATACCCAGATTTTGTACATCTATAGGGTTAGGCACGATTCACATCAAAATGTCTTCTTTGAAAACAGAAACAGCAGTAGTCAGGAAGCAAGAAGCTACAAGAGCAGTCAGTATTAGCAAGCGGCTTGTAGAAAAGTCTTGCTGTCACGTGCCCATATACAACAAGGAATTCAAAAATACTCCTGTAAACATTATTTTTTCTTTCCCTCTTTTAATAAGAGCTTCATAGAATATTTTGGCAACTGGCTGCTGAAGAGACTTTAATCCTAATGGATCCACATTCTTAAATCCTTGCCTCTTGGAAAGTTACAGCAATGACCCAAAGGCACGCAAAGCAGAAATACGTAAAGTTCAATCTCTGTCTTGAAATGTGGTAACTCCTGCAGGCTTTTTCCAGGACAGAAGCAAATTGCCATGGCCATTTGCCATAACATTCTAGCTGGATGAAAATTTTCCTTATAAACATCATAGCTGATGACAACTCTCTGTAAACAGCTTAGATATCCAGGAAGAATGTCGTTCTTTTCAAAGAGAAATAGTCCCTTAGGTATTATGCTACATTCAAGAAACAGTGCTGTATTTTTCTTCTCTATCTTTTGCTTACCAGAAATCATTTGCAAGAAACTAAAGCATTTGTATCTAGTGGAGAATCTTCCTTCACAGAGAAAGAGGAAGTACCAAAATTGACTGCGGGCTATGAAAAGGTGTTAGGATAAATGAATCACCATAACCTTTTACACCTTAGTTTGCAAGTTTGAGGAAATGCAGGACACGTGGTCCACCCTTGCAGAGTGCCTTCTGGCAATGGGTGTGCACAAAATGATCCTGGAATGACTGTATTCCGCAGGCTTGAGAAGACCAGTGGAGAATGAGGAAAAATGAACAGCAGCTTCCTCATTTCAAGATCAAATGATGATTATTCACATCATTTATGGGCATATTCTGAATTATCTATCAGAACTGTATATTTCTTTCTTTGTATATTCTGCCAAATCTAGGACATATTAAGAATATTTAACGTTAAATATTTGTATATAGTAGAACACGCAAATAGTCATCTTACAACCTAAAATAATTCAGACACCATGATATCTCGGGATAAAAGAAAAAGTCCTAGATAGATGAAGATGTATATATCTCATATATATATTTAATAATACTCTTCAGCAACACCATTGAAACTAGGCTTTGACTTTTGACACAGAAGTCATGCCTTCAATGTAGGAAAAAAATATGAGCCTTAAAATACTCTTTGAATGAGTGTATGGATAACAGAGACATAATTGATTTATTCTACTTGGATTTCCAAAGAACTTAAAAAAAATCCTCTTTAAAAGCTTTTAATATTATCTACTATTTCATAATTGAAGGGAGAGACATCTGCAAGACCTGTGCTTTTCCATATGTTCATGAATTATCTGGAATAAGAGAGGAAAATTATGTTGCTTGCCAATGACACTAAGTCACGGTAGTCAAAACAAATGCTGATTGGCAAGGCTACATGAAATCATCTGCTAAAACATCAAATTTCTAAAACAGCATGCAGACCGCATTCACTTTTTTAGGATGCAAAGTAATGTCTGCCAAGAAAAACGATTGGCCTCTGAAGCAGCTGTTATCACTCAGATAAGAGGTATCTGAGTTATGATATATAATGTTATGAAAATGACAGCTCAATTCTCAGCAGCACTCAAAAGAGTAAAGTCAATATTATGAAATATAAGAGGAGCAGAGAACCGAAAGCCACTGATATACTCTTTTATGTACATAAGTGTGCTCACATCTTAAATATTTTTATACAAATTTGGTCCTCCAGATCAAAAGGATTGTTATGGTAATAGAAAATACAGGGAGAAGAGCAATAGGGAAATAAAAGGTAATATAGAAGGGCTTCCTCATCATGAGTGATTCATCAGCCTGGAGAAGAATCAACAGAGGGATGATATCACACAGCTTTATGTCTATTCTATTCCAGAGCCCCATGTAGAAATTAAATTTTAAGCAACAATCTTTCTTTTTTTTCCCACTTATAATACAAGAAGATCATCAAATGAAAAGACACAGTGCTAAGTTCTGAACAAATAGGCTTTTTCCAAACAGTGTAAATTCTAGTGCCTTAGCATGCTGTGGATGCCCCACGTTAATGTGGGCTGCGTTTTGAAGACGCTATGCACAAGGAATCTGCAAAAACAGGCACAGTCATATTTTAAGTAAACTACTCTACAGAGGTCTAAATTAAAGAGAACTTTCAACTTAAGTTTGTTTGATAAGTATATGGTTCGGATATTTGCACTAATTTTGGTCCAAACTGGTAACTAGGATTTGCAAGGCAATTTAAAGTTTTGGTTATGTTAAGATTGGAGATAGAACTTTGATTTATAGTTGAAAAATGGGAAACAGGACTGGATGGGTCATCGGCACAGAGGTATTTACATTTATGAACATAAAAATACACAGAAATTGATACAAAGAAAGAACAGAAATATGTCTGAAGAACCACTTCTTATATTTATATTTGTCATTGACAATTCATGCAAAAACATTTAAAATTTTGCAGTTTAGATGCTTAATAAACATAAGTATTAATTTACAAGCTGCTTTCATTCATTTTTCCATTTTTAAGATAAGACAGAAACAGCCTATCACAAGTATGACAATTGCAAAAAACAATATAGAAGGAAAAATCCCTACCTGTCCAAGGTAGTATCAGACCTGTACCGTCCAAGCAGAGCTTTCTGATCTTCCTTTTCATTTGTGTTACTGTTGTAAAAAAAGAATTAGAAATGCCTATGTGGTCACTGTTTTTGATTTAAAAACTCATCACCAATAAAACAGCACATAAATCTCAAATTAAAGCATCATACAGGATTTCAGACCATTCCAGTTTTCGCATCCTTTTCAGTTACCAGGTTAACAATTAATGATATCAATGTCTGATTGCAATGGTAGCATGACTAGGCTAAAACAGAAAGCAGAAAGCTTTAAAACTCCTGCTCAAAACAGGAGTTAGTAAAAGACTGTTCAGCTTTCTTTGGCGAGAAAGGTGTTAGAAAGCATTAGAGAGATGTTCAGAGACTACTGTACCTGTTCAGGCTGTCTTGGGATTTGTATTGGTTAAGCACAGCCCTTCCATAGTTTTCATCAGCACTTTAATCAAAAGAAAGATAATATTTAGTTAAAATTTGAATATTAAAACCAGATCCTTCTTTCTCGGCAAAAGATCTCTTCCCTCAATGAGACTTCACAGCTGTCTATTATCTGAGTAACCACACCAGTAACCACATGCAGATCTCTGCATTACATTGCTCTCTCACTTTGGGAACAGAATTTTTCTACCTATGAGCTGGTCATGGGCCAAAAAATTTAAGACCAATTCTCAAGGTGGAGCTGCTGCTGTAAGACAAGCCCGGGTCTGCATTACAATAAATTTCAAATGACATCATTAAGCTCCTTGTAGGAATATGTCAAAATTTATGATGTTCTTGACTATAAGACAAGTCAGATGGTATTACTGTAACCTAAATGCATTTCTCAAGATGAGGAGAACCCTGAGGTTCTCAGTACAACCAATAAAATACCCAGTGCACAAATCTTCTGTTGAAAAGCAGTCAGTTAAAAACAGACTAAGACTTCCCAAAGGCAATCAATACCTTATCAAGGTGAGCAAATAAGTTACTGACAAAAATTATTCTAGATGATAAGTGATCATTCATAAAAAAGCAGACATTCAAATAAAATATATAGAGTATATTAAACTAAAAAATGAATGTACTTCATATCTTTCCTACCTTTCCTCTTCAGATCTCTTCTTTATCCAGCTGTTATCTTGCAACAGGGTCCGTCGTTTGTTAATATCATGAATAACCTGTTGTCTGCTTTTAATTGCAACAGAAGGGCTCTTGTTATCTACAAACAGAGAAACATGTTTTTAAAACAAAAGTGCAGGGTAGTTCTGGAAGCTTAAAGTTCTATTAAAAATGGCCGAAATCTGTAGAGATTTACCACAGATTGAATCCTCTGCTATCTGATGCAGGCACACCACTTTTTTAACATTAAAAAAAGTCACAAGGAGTATGCCCAGAGCTCATGTTTAGTGCAGACTGATTCTTTGCAAAATTGGTGGCTTAAACCTACAAAACTTGAAGGCACTGCAGAAACCCAGTTTACGAAACCGCATTCGGTATCATTCCTAATATGGAAGAACTTGATATATTCTTTGATGTAAACAAGTATCATACATTTATAAGGAATATAAATATAATATATATATAATATTACTATTATATATATTATTATTATATATAGAATATATTCTATATATAAATGTATACGCATACAAGAGTAATTCCCCAAAAGCAGAACTAATGAATCCCTGTTTTCTGTAGAAGTGCCTGTGATAATGGTACATTTTTCAGGTATCTAATAATTCCAGCTGGACGCTCACCTTGAGGTACCACCTAATCTTCAATCCACATACTGTCCAACATGGGATAATATTGACGTTTCTCAGATGCATCGGACTCACTCTGAAGCTTTTCTCCTCAGTCACTAAAGAGGGTCTTCTTCTAAACAGCTACCTAGTTTTGTCTGACTTTATAAATGAAATATCTCTAACTTCTATAAAATTTATCTAAAGTTGGCCAATGGTTTCAGACATTACCCATCAACAGAGGAGAAACACACGTGCAAAGTCACATAATATCACAGAAGCCTTATTTACTTATGAAAACAACCTAAAATATCCATGTTTAACAGTGCTTGTGAGAACTATAACAAGACTATGGTCTTCTGATCTGTGAGAATACTCCTTAACGTGCTAGATAGCTGATGAATATCTCCCTTGGTTTCACTTTTTGGGGATTTTGGCACAGAAATAAACAAAATTGTTCAAAGATGAAGACCATTGTCCATTTTTTTTTGTTTCATTACATTCATCCAATTTTTTATCCTTTCCTGATGACAAATCTCTTATCATCAGCCTGTTTTTTTTTTTGTTTATTTGTTTTTCTTGAGAGGGAGTTATTGTGTTATTATACCACTTCCCTTTACAATGGAAGTCTAGAAGTTGAGTTATAAGTTGAGCTGTGACACTTACAATGAAATTTTCAAAGAAGGGAAGATGAAAAATTAAATATACAAACCCCTTATCAATAACATCTTGTTAATCAACAAACTGACTGCTGAAGAACACTAAGTTTTGTACATTTTCTTTTAGAGGAAACCTTTGTGATTTTCTTCATAAAGTCCTCTCTCTCTCTCTCTCTCTGAGCATTCAAGTGAAAGGAGTTTAACATGGCTGGATTTCAGGAGAAAATGACATTAGGATACTTCACTGCACAACTTGCGTACAGAAAGGCCATGCTCCACAGAAAATACAGGCAGCCAGTGTTGCATCATTTGCTGGAGCTGTATTTTGACATTCTGTTCTGATTTACAAGAAAACAAAGCTCTTGCTTTTACTCCAAGTACTTCAGCTGTAGTGATAACCACAAGCAAAGACAAATAATTTAAGTCAATGGAAGACAAATCATGACAAAGCAACTAAATATTTATTTTAAGTAAGAATAGGGAAGGCACATTTTTCAGATACATTTTCTCTCTGTCTGTCTCTCTCTCTCTCAAAAAAAAGGAACTTGAAGATAAAATTCAGTCTTAAAAAAAAAATCTATATTTAACTGTAAGGCATACTTTCCCTACTCTTATCTGTTGCAGTTCACTGTAGAAATGCCCATAATTCTAAAAGTAGAGGTCAATGAGTGAATTCAAGAACCAGACATCCATCTCAAACCATATTTGCTTATCTACAAGTTCATTATCTGGCTTTATGTTGGACTTCCTCTTTCCAAATTTTGCCAAGAACAGCTTGTTGATGACATATGCACAAGCATACCAATGCAGTCAAGAAGGCCCCAGCTATTAAAATTAACCTTGCTTATGGAACACCATTTCTCTTACAATAGCATTTTAGTAAAAATGTTATCACCTACCCAAAAAACACTTGGATTTCATAAAAATCACAGATCTCTTAAAGCACACAAGTTTCCAGGAAGTCATATATAAAGGCAGCAGCCTAATAATGTATATTGCGTTTTCATCTCAAGAAAAGAAAAGGTGGGTAATTTGCTAAATGTGGAGGCAGGTATGGAGGTGCTCGGACACTGTTCCCGGGACAGAAAGGACACAGTACTTCAGCCTCTGCTCTAAGCGTCCCAAGCGCAGAGAATGGAAAATCAGCATTACCGCTTGGCTTAGGAGGTTGCTTCCGTATGCCGAAAGCTGACATTGTGTCCAGGGAGGCGTATTTCTGTGGGATCTGGAAGAAAAATTGAGAAAAGTAAATAAATTGATGATTCAGACAGCCACAAAAACAGTTCTTTTGCTACTTACATGCCTGACTTGTCCAAGCTTAGTAAGATCTAGTAAGATTACCTAGGGCCAGCGGCAGTCCTCCTTGAACCAAATCAAGCACGGTGTCACCTTTCCCTCCCCAACAGTTACTACACGTCCACCTGCCCCACATCTGCATGGGGTCACACTGCTTCTCCCCATGGATCTTCTTCCCTGAGACTATGTGGGGTGGTTAATGGCCTCAGAGGAGAAGACAGTAATGAAGAGTTGGGTGAGATAATTATAATAATGAAGATTATGTATCGCCTGGTGGCTCAGAGCAACGTTCAAGGTGCACACGGGCTCAGCCAGCCAACTGTAACAGCCAGCAGCTAATGCAGCTAATAACAGAGTGGCAGGGTGTGGGGGGTTTCATCCCTGTAGCTTTTTTTCTCATTTCAAATGAGTTTGAATTATTATTATTTTTTTTTTTAAGTGAGAGAGGAGGCAGGAGAAACTGAACCACTCAATTTTATGCGGTGTTTTTGGTGAAGGAACATTCAAGCAGAAAATAATGACATTTTACTGACAAAAACAAAACCAAATTTCCTTGGAAAAAAAAAATAAAAGAAAAAGTAGTCTTGACTTGGACTTTAGAGTGTTGACAAAACTGACCCTATTTAGTAAAGGGGTTGCTTTCTGGAAAGGAGTGTTTTCCAGGAAAGCGGTGTCAAACTGGAACACTCCCAGGGGCAGGCTGGGCAGGCTACTAAAATTTACAGAAGCCAAAGAAAAGAGTTTTTGTGACAATTTTTAAAGAAAAAAAAAATCTAAATGTTCCTGCTTTTCTGGGTGACTCATTTACCCTGTTTTCTTACAGAAGTTGAGAGTGTTTTGTTCACTCACGTGACAGAGAGGAATGAGAGCCTGGAGTCTGTGGTTGTTTCTTTAATGATGAAAGGGGAAAATCTGAATTCTGGCAAAGGGTTAACAAAAGTACTAAAAGTACTCTGAAAAAAAGCATTCTGGGAACTTTTATTTGCCATGATAAATTGCACTCGCAACAGATCTTTATGTTTTTATGGCCAAGTTATGTGGTAAAAGAGCTTGTGATAACTGAGAAATAAGAAAGCAGAAAACCAAAATATGATTCCAGACAAATCCACATATTTTTTATAATGTGAAGCTATAAAGACAAAAATAATATCCGAGTCCAAAATTCTGCCTATTTCTTACCCAGTTGTGAAATTCCAGATGCTTGTAAAAGTATAAAGTTCTGGCACGTGGATTTGAAGGCCTTGACCAAAACTCCTTCCTTTTAACATTGCTTGTTTGTACCAAGCTGTCACTGGCACTGTGCATGTAGAAACCATATGACTGCTGAATCTGGTTCCCACCCAATAAAAATGTGCTCAGGGCTATGGTGAACTATACTTATTTTGCAATTTGTTACAAAGTTTATTACAAAAATACTGGCACAGGATTTTAAACAGATATTCACTTAATTTCTTTGAAAATAGAGAGGTTATCAAGTAGTCACTTTTAGATAGTAACTGCTATATCCCTCTGTTTTCCTGAACCACAGCTACATAAGAGAACAAAATGATAGAAAGGGCTCTGATTTATTTATGTTTTCAGTTTAGGAACAGCGTGACATCTGATACTGCTCTTCATCTCACTCTGTCTCTGGTTTTTAGGAGGCTTGCTTGGCATTTCAGTGTTTCATAAGCATGAGCATTGGCACTTCTTCATCTGTAGCTTGCATGGGAGGATCCTGGAATTTTTAAAGCAGTTTCCTACAGGAAGTAAGTGAATCACAAAATGTGGAAAACTGCACTTTCTTTCATGAAAATTAAACCAAATCCTGTCAGTCTAAGGATTAAAATATCTTATTTAAACCCCACATTTTGCAATTTTAATATTTCTCATGAAAAATAACAGAAAACTGCTATATAGTCTTCATGGCATACTATATCCTTTCTTTTCATGCTTTTATGATGGGGACATACATTTTGGACAGAACTGTCAGGAGAGCACCTTTGTTAAAAACAAACATGAATACTTTAGACTATTGGTCTGATATATAAGTTTTCTCCACAGTCAAAAATGCATCACTGTATTAGCTATATTTATTTTGAAACTTGTCTGTAGCATCTACAGAATAACCAAAGAATACGTCAATGACACTGAGACATTGGAAAGTAACTGAAAGACAGGTTTGCAACTCCTTTGCAACTCCACACATGACAAAAAAAGTCCAGTAGTGAATTAAAACCAGTCCAGAACCTAAATATTTCATTCATCCTCTATCAGTTAACTGGAAAGACAAGTTTATACGTGTTATAAGGCTTAAGGCAAAATGTATATTTCTACTGCACATGCATAGGGCATCCAGAATAAACTACCAAGTTTCCTAGCCCAAAGGTGATATGCTTAAATGAATATGAGATACAGTTGTACTCCCTTTTACAACCAGCATACTTAAAATGTACCAGATACCCTGGAATTTTAAATCCATACATTTTAGTCTTAGAGAATGATGATGTGTTGTCCTCATGGTCTGCTTCTTTCTGTTGTACTTTCTTTCAAATTATGTATGAAAATGAATCCATTAAAATGTTAAACCCCCCCAAAAAAACAAAAAATAAAGAAGTCCTACTTCATTCTCTAGCACAGACCATTAAGAATCACCAGAGTAAGATTTAAACTTCAAGATGTTAACGATGAAAAACATAATACCTAAAGGATCAATATACAGCTCCTCAAGACATTTTTTTCTTGGACTTTACTGCTGTGAAGTCAGAGCATGTGTGTGTCTGTGTGCCTTCATGTATGTGTTTGTGGCAGGACAAGGAGACAGAATATTTGAAGATTGCATTAGTTTAAAAGTCTCATCTCATAGATCTGGAGCCAGAGTAATTCTCAGGAAGTCCAGTGAGCTATTTATTTTCAGACCATAATTTGGGAGACATCAAGACAATACTTTTAACTTTGGAAATGAAATTGTGAGAAAGAGAAGCTATAGCCTTCTATAGCAGAGTAGTAAATTGTGTGCGGGGGCATTTTTAATAACATCTCCACCACTGGAACAAAATGACTGAGCTGGAATGCAAAACAAAAACAAACAAGAAGGCAGCTCCAGTGTAATTTGAATTTAAAAACAGCGTCAGGAAACTTTAGGAGAAAATGAAAACTGCCCCAGCCAGTCCAATGAGTAACTACCACAGAGGTTTAAGACATGCCAATCCTGGATGCAGACTCCTGCAGCACACATACATCGTTAGAGAAACCTAAATACAAGCCCAAAGAAATGCAGAAAAGCTTCAGATGACATCAGAGAAAGTCAAATGTCTTTTCAGGCTGGTAGCAGGTTGCTCAAAGGGGAAGTCTGCGTTTTTGGTTTTATCTTTAAGAACTGTTTTCTCTATATCCTTTCCACATCCTTCCTGTACCGATAGCAGCACACCTCAGGCTTCCATATATTCCCCAAATTAAACTCCTAGTTTTAAACCAGCTTGAGCACACATATTCTTCCAACACAGGGTACCTTTACCTTCCTAAATAATTGAGTTTCACAGATATGCATTGCTTTAATAAATAATAATAATAAAAAGTTAAATACAAACACTCCCCTGTTAGGATCATTTTTTTTCCACATCAGACTGAACTAATTACAACCAAAGGGGAGGAAAAAAAAAAAAAAAAAGGCTTTGTTCTTTAGCTTCTAGCTATGATAGTAATTAAGACCTGTTATCTAAATATTCAGATGATATGCATTTTACTTTTAATAGACAATATTTATTTCCCCAACTTAAAGGCACTGCATATCATCACACTGCATAATAAAGAATTCATCATACTGAATTTTAAAGTGTAGAGTGAAGGACACTCTTTTCTCATTAAAAGTAATTTGTCTTCATAGTGCAATTTTTCAAATGAAGACTTGCCAAATGTGAATGCCAAAAATATTGGACTTCATACAATTATTTATGTATTGGATGATAAAGTATATAGAGATGAAATATCTAGATTAAAAAGTTTGAATAAAAAAAGATCTGTGTTACATTGTTGAAACAAGCAGGGAAGTACAGAAATGATGAAATCTAGTTCACATAAAATGCCATCTGGAACAAACAAGTTCCTTCTACATGGCTCTAAAGAGCTTTAGTTATCTGGCTACTGTTTTCTGCACCTACTGAGTTCTTGAAGTTTCAAATTTTCAAAAATATGAAATACCTGTTATATAAGGAAGAAAATAAACAGATCTTTGTTCTTTCTCTACCCCAAATGCAGAACTTTCAGTCAATATCATGTGACAAAACAGTGCTCAAAATTTTAGAATTACTGCATTGAAAATCTAACACGTAGTTGGGAAATTAATGTTCCATATCCTTTCTGTTTTAAAGTATTTGCATTTTTCCGCTGAAGTCCAAGAGAATTTTTTCAATAGGGTAACTATTTATTGTTGGGTGAACAAAATGAAGGTTACCTTATCTTTTCTTTGTTTTGTTTCTTTTTGTTCATTACAACTGATAAAATTAACTCTATTTTACATAGCTTATCTTCCACTTGTATGAGATGAATATGGATGATAATGACATTTTTAAACAAAAAGCACATTTGTTCCTACTCATTCACCACTCCAAAACAAACAAGAATATTTTCTTGACTTTTCTTGACTCTGTTAAGAACTTTTATGTCAGTTGATCAAACTTTGTTATTTTCTGTATCATTTTCCTTGAAAATCATGGGACCTACATGTGTGAGTGAGCAAACGACTAAGGCCTGATCAGGGATCAAGACCTCCAAACATTGTAAATAAAACATCAGGGAGGTATAATAATTTTTAAAAATAATTTTACTCCTTCTTATGACAGTTGTTCTTCTGACTAGACATTTGTAAGGCTGTGAGTTAAAAATCTTGCTGGTGTGAGAATTCAATAGCAATTTTGCTTTTACTTCTATACAGTCAGCATTTCTCCCTTCATATGAGGATCTACCAGGACCCTATCAGAAATGCTGTGACTGTGTTGTGAGATATAGCTACCTCCTTTCTACTTGGACTTCTAGACATGACTTCACCTCTTCCCCTCAGGTAAAGGTTATTTTTCCAATTGCATTACAACTAGAATCTGTTTACCACAACCAGACCTGTGCCGTCCTTCGCATTTCCAAGCTCGTTATTTTGGCCAAGAACATCAGTAGAAAAGTAAACATCTCCTAAGCATTCTCAAGGCTCCGGTCTGTTGGCTTCAGAGCTCTGTAACAGAGGCCATCAACTGCCCCTGCTCAAAGCTGGAGATGAGCACATGAAATAGAGTAATGTGGCTGCTAACTCAGCACAGCACCAAGCGTGTAGTCAGAGCTTAGAGAGCACTTGAGTGTCGTTAATATACTCCAAAGTCATGAGCGAAATATTTTTCTTTTACTTGGCCGCTGTTTAGTCAAGATGTCATTTTCCTTAAAATACATGAAATAACTGCTAAACTGATTTTATATATGTTAAAAACAAAAACACTCCAAGAATGATTTTTTTCTTGCAATCAGAGCAATATAGAATGCACTTGCTAAACTTCTTGAAATAACATGTGCTTAACTATATGGTTGCACTATATGGTTGAGGCCACAGAATTGATAACAACCCTCAAGAAGAATAGGACATGCACATGTGAATAAAAGAGAAACAAGACAAGACAAGGTTAGAACAGAGAAGGTTAGACTACAGAACACGTAGATAGAAGATAGAAACCATTCACCTATTTGTAGCAGAAAGACCTCTCAGAACTGGTTTTTCAGGACGTGGGCGTACGAGATAGATTGTGCTTTGAAAGAAATTCAGCTTTAGAACTGTCACTAATATAAAATAAGCTGCTAGGTCAGAACCCAAACTGTATATGTTTTTAAATGAGAAATTTTAAATGGCTTTTTTGTATAGAATATAAAAAAGAGTGTTAATTATAAACTTTGTTTATTCATGGCTTTCCTTTCACTTTTAAGTATTTTTAATGAGGAACCCTTCCTGCTTGTTAATGAGTTCCGTTCATGGTATAAAAAAGTGATAAAAGTAAAATAAGTATTTTTGCTATATACATTTTGCAAAGGTGGAAATGATTTGCAAACACTTCACAGGCTTGTTCTTAAAAAAAAAAGCAAACTATTGCTAATTTTTTCAAAAGCTGTACACTTTAAACAAATTCAAGTAAGTGGGATTTTTTTTCTCTTTGTTCCATTTTAGATAAAATATGTAAGAGAGGATAAAGAAACATTGTGAAACAAATGTTAGAGCAAAAGAGACATTCATCAAAATCTGTTTGCACACTGAGTTCACCATCAGAGAAATAATAGTAAAATACAATACAATTACACTGGCAATATAATGTAAATAATCAATTGAATAACATGACTTAACCAAGATAAGATTTCAAAAATGATTTGAACACCCAAAATGAGAGGCTTTAAGAGAGGGATTTTCACAGGCAAGTTCTCCACACCTGTTGAAAATCAGATCCCTTGAAGGATCCAAAATCAGACCCTCAGATATCACTGAATGCTTGAAAACTTAAGAACAGAACTTAAGATAAAGAGGTGGCAGGTAAATCCTCTTACCTGTATATGGTGGAAGACAGTATCCCGGAGTGGCAGTATGTCGACCTGGGGACACCTGGAAGCAAGGTGCAATTAAAGCAGCCGGAAAGCTGTAGCGTTGTTCTCCATCCAGCTGCCTGCAAAGCCAAGAGGCTTCTCCTCCAGAGGCTGAGTCACTTAAGGAGGAGGTAGGAGGTGTGGAAAAGGGTGGCACCAGGTAGAAATACCAGATCAATTAAAAATACCCGTGAGTTGTTGTACTGCCGTGCTTGGTGTACTTCTCAAGTGCAGCAGGGCTGGGCTTCCCCAAATAAGATGGTTTCACAGTCCTTGAAACCAAGCATCTGCTTGGAAGAATTTTCTGTGCTCATTTGGATTTTCCATGTAAATACGCATAGCAGAGCTATATGGCTGCCTCTCGACTGGAGGATTTAAAGATAACTAGAATACAGGTATTTACACAGAAGAACATGAGGAAACACTGTCCTTCACCAAAAGAAAAGTCTGCAGGAGTGTCATGAGGGGAATGTGCAGGGGATCCTGACTCACATTAAGTACTTTCCCTGAGTATGTGGGCAGAGGCAAAACATCTGCGCGGGAAAACCCTCCCACATGAGATCTTGTTGCAGGTCCCTCTTATCTGCGCACATTTGCATCTGCCTTCAGCACAGATCGTAATGCACAGAAAGAGAGTGCCCTCGCTTTTTTTCTTTACAATATCTGCAGTTCATTTATCTGTAGCTAAAACTCCCGTATTATTTATAAACAGGGGAGAAGGGAACAATCAAGTTCCTATAGAAATATTCTGTAAGATCTTAGGCTTCTCGTTAAGATCTCCTTAAGATCTGCTTTCAATATGTCTTATTTATGCCTATATTTACTCTATATTTAGGTAACTTTTGTAATGAGGTATGCGAAATGAGGTTATACAAGATGCTCAGTGTCCTTTAGTGATATTGACTTCCATGAAAGTTAGGACTTTCTTTCTACCCCAAATACCAAATTCTGAGAGAGACTAACTTAGGGAATGTTTCTTCAGTCATGTTCCTAACCCTTATTTATTTCGATTGACACTCCTTCATAGACTTGTTATTTAATAGCATTAAGCCATTATCTAAGCATTGCTTACATCCGATGAAACACAGTAACAGCCCAGAAAATTAAGAGTATAAACTACCAGCTACCACAAGCTTCAGAATTACTTAATTACTGCAAGCAAACCAAGCAATACCTTCCCGAGCCTCGCACATCTCAACTTCCTGGTTTCTGAAAGTGAAAAATATTTACAGCATTTGGGGCATGTTCAGGTGAACCGTGCTATCTGTTTATCTTTTATCATCAAGAATTTTGTGAATGCACTTCTCTACATACGTACTGCATTTTTACAGTTTTAACCCAGGTGTGTCAAAAATGCAACAGGTATTTCTTCAAAAGCGGTACAGGGTGGGAATGAGGTTTGAAAATTTTTACATGCCCTTTGAATTGAAATGAAAACATAATTTGACTTATAATGATAATAATACCCAAGACTAAAAGAATCTGTTTGTTTTTTAGAGTTTTCTTTCATAATCCAGATGTTGGATGATATCAACTCATCATCATTTTGCATCCAATTAAGAGTCCTGCCCATAAAGCAAACAGAGGCAAACATAATCT